>LD384189.1:22396-54563 GCA_001465055.1 Ptychodera flava
AAGCGTTCTTTCAATTTATTATGTGGTATTGTGGTATACAATGTGGAAAAATCAAAAGTTTTAATCGATGTTATTTTTGAAACAGATCTTGATTTCAAATTTTCCAAATTTTAGACTGTAAGAAGTTTCTTGATAAACAATAATAGTACTAGTGCTCTCTGTATAAGTGAAGGTACACACAGCTACTGTTCCTTTTGTGATCACAAAAGAACAGTTTTGAAACAAGATGACTTCCCTAACCTGTCAGCAAAACTGAACACAACACATTTGTACAAAAAAGACATTATGCGTACGTTTTGGCCAATCAGTATGTTTTGTTTTGTGTGTCGATTGCAGTTTCTTGTCTACTCCTCACAGCATGATAGAATAACAAAATTTTGTTTGGTAAATACTCTGTATATGCATGTAATACGATTTGAACTAACTTTGGATAATGGGATAATGAAGTGATGTCTATTTAATCCGCAAATGTAAGCTCATCTGCTTTTTTTTAAGTTATACATCTGTTTTTATGAGTAATTCGTAATATTGCTACACTCAGCTACAGGGCACCTGACATTGTTGACAAATTCGAATATTTATCAAGATCCAATTATTCCATATTAGTTCCAATCGTGTCATGTTTTAAAGATCGTAATCATTGTCATTGGTGACAAATAAATTCTAGTCCAGACTGGAATTCAACTTTAAACAATACCAATGCTGGCTCTGCTGCACTTTTCATCATGTTTCATCAAGGAGAACAAGAAACTGATACACAAACAAAAATCACCCAAAAATTAGCCAAACGTTATAGCTTAAAATTGACAACCAAACATATTTCAGATCACTGAGACACCAAACATTTTTGCGATTAAAACGTTTATTTTATGAAATATTTTAACCTTTCAGTATTGTCAGTTTGGAGCAGTATTTCATTAATATAGATCACGTAATTTTGAAAAATAATATGTTGTGGTAGGTCACTGTGCTCAATTTTTCCCAGTGACGATTTGGTAAAAAGTAGCCAGGAATTCATAACTTCCATACTCTCTCATGATAGACATTTTGTGTGATCTTCAACAGGTGCCATTGACCTGGTAAGAGTCGGATTAACTCAAGTCGGCTTTGTCTGATAAATCCAAAAACCATTAGTGTCGAACATATGCGAGTAGAACTGCCCAATACATGATTATTTATCCCTAATAAGTATGCGGCTATATTATAAGGGGGAACTTGAACAGTTGTAATCATGTACACAGGGGGACTTGAAATTTTTTAAGGTACTGATGGGAGGGTCTGAAAAAAAGATTTCAATCGCGCTTCAGCCCACCCCCAACCGTCATTTGTGAACGCAGCCTAAGACACTCGTCATCGAAAATGCTCTGAAGTTTAGACTGAACAGGTGGGAACATCCAGTATTTTTAGCAGTTCATGTCACCGTTATCTCGCACCATTGTGCAGCATAGGCAATAAATCAATCTTGCTTGTAACCTTACAGGACCTTTCGATCAAGGCTTATCTTGGACCTATCACATCTTGGTGACGGTAAACACTCATACCATAACAACATAGTCGTAAAATGATAGCGAGGTGAGGTCTCAGTACATATGTGACTTTGTGGTGGCGTGGCCTTTTTTCACGAAAAAGCAGGGTTAAGAGGGCAATGCACGTTTTGCTCATTTTGCTCAACAAATCTGGTGCAAAAGCACCTCTTGTGCAGTTTTGCGAAATATCAATCCTATACAGCTTCGGATTAAAGATGCGTGGAATGGTCATATGGGGAAACACTGCTTTCATGTGATCTACAAGTTGCTATCTCATATTAACAAGGTATACCAGAACTGTGAACTTTAAATGATCCAGAGTTTAAGTTTTATTTGCAATTGCGCTCTGTAACATTGTTTCCATAAATTTTAACTTTCATTGATTTGCAATCACTGATTAGCTGACATGAAACTGTAAAGTGTCTTTCAATATGTCTACTCTTTGTTGATATCAACATAACCGACCAACTTCATCAAGGTTGTTGAGCCATTTTAGAGATAAACAGAAAATTTACAAAGGTCATTAAATATGCAATTATTTGACATGAAACTGTAGGGTGTCCTTCAGTTGATATTTATCTTATTGGAAACTGTATCTGCACATTTTCAGATTTCAAATTTGATGCTATCATTTGTAATGTACGTCATTTGAAAATTTGAAAATTACATTAAATATACAAATTAGTGATTAACTGATTTGAAATGTTATTGTCTTTCATCACCGTAACAGATTTATATCATTAACATACATAGCGAATTCCATCAGCGTTAAAATAGTCAGTCTAGATATATATCCCTGACTAAAAAGTTCGTTAAGTTCGATAAACATGCAAATTAGAATTTAGCTGATCTAAAAATGATAGATGATTAGTTTCACTTTCATTAATGTTATATCACAATACCTTCACTTACATCACACACAGACACACACAGACACACAGACACAATTAGGAAAGACCATTAAATATGCACATTTATTAATGACTAGCTGATCTGAAAATACTATATCAGAGTATGTTCAACGTATAACGCAAAGTTTGGTCAACTTAGATCATGTCAATCTAGATACATATTCATTATTTTTCACTGAAGAAGGTGTCCTTTCTCGCAGAATTACATCGAATACGACTTGAACTCAGTAATTTTGAATTGGTGTGTTTTTCGGAGTTATACCATCATACCATCGGACTTGGCGAATAACTTTGTGATCAAGAATTTATCTTCGCTGATTTATTTATAGCGTCAGGAGTAGATTTTACGGTGTTAATATTAAACGATCGACGATTTTCTCGAAACGTCATGAGATTTGACTTTTTCTAATGATTTTCGATCGTCTCTGTATTCCGTCTCCGACAAAACAATTCATTGTGTCTTCCAAATTGGAATGCGATTTTCCCTGTCGTTCTTTAGTTTAACAAAAACTATAATTCCCTTGTGCAACAGAAGAGAACAGTCTGTTCTGATTTACTTTTCAAAAATACAATTATTGTAGCTGTTTAATCGATTTGTCAAAAAGAATTTTTGGCCATACCTCAACCCCATCCAAAACTAGTTGGGCTATTTTTTCATTTGACGTCGTCCCCAAGACGTATAAGCAAAAGTTGATAAAAACTGCTACAAATATCTAACTCATGAGGTAAATGATGGCAATATGTAAATAAACTGTTACAATTTACATATTTAATGAACTCAAGGTGAATATTTGGTGCTACATGCCTTCAAGTACTCATAAAACCAAATATAAGAATACCCATGAACACTGTTTCTAAAAATAGTAAAAATTTCTAAAACGCACAAAAATCCGATACTAAAATTAGTAATAAAGTGAAAGAATACCCATGAAAACGAAATAAAAAATTACTCTCGGAAACGAAAATTACAAAAATAACAAATAAAAGAATGCGTAAGGAATAAAGTAAAAGAGATTCATATTTATTACACACACTGTTAATCAACCGACCGCACAGAAAGTTTTACGATCCAGCCAATTACATTTGGTAGCCGTACTTTAACTTAAGCTGAGGATTTAGTTTCAGAGGTTATGATTATTATTTTACTACTGCTATTGTTACTTTTTACTTGTAAGAGCGAGCCTCTCTCTCTCAGGTTGTATTCGTGTATTCGTTGAGTTTAGAGTACATGTTGGTTTAATAAAACGATACAATGCAGGGTTATATGAAAGACTCGTGGATTCTAAACAATCAGAAACTATTAAAAGTATTAAATATTGTATAAAATGACATTGTAAGCGTCTCCAAAAGGCTCATTACTTAGCTTCAACGACCACTGTGTCCTCTCACGGAATCGTGTGTTATATATTTTTATAAATGAATTGATTCATTGGCCGACTGAACTTTGTGTGCAAATAATATCGTTTAAAAAGGCCTTTCTGTGTCTTGTCAAACTTGACTTCTAAAACTCTTCTAAAACACTGAAGTCAACTGATCCTGGTATGCATGCATACCAGGATCAGTCGAATTTAGTGTTTTAGAAGAGTTTTTATAAGTTCAACTATACATAGTTCATTGAGTGCAACGCTACGAGACGTAGGTCGATTCGAACTCTGAAGTAGATCTTAACTTGCTTCTGGCACTAAATAATAAGATTGAAAACGTTCTTGTATATCACGATTTACGCATTTATATTCAGAGTGTTCATATCATTGACTAATTTTTCACATCCGATATCTTTACTATTAATTTCAGTCGATTGAAAAGAGGGGAGGTTTCTCGAGATAGTTCTGAGGATGTTAACTTGTCATTTTCTCCTTTATCCACTCTTTCTTGTAACGATAGTATTGAGGCAGCTGTCAGATCCAGTGCGTCCGCAAACTTCATTCAGTCCGTAATATGTTTCGTCACAAATTCATAGATAATTTTCATTCTCAGTGGAAGTTCATATTGAAACAGTTCTAAAAGAGGGGAGTTCTCCGTAGATTCAGACTGAATTTGGTTCGAATGATGAATGGGTGCTACGATCGCCTCAGCTTCGGATATGTCGGCACTATTGCTCTCTATGATAGCTGAAGTAGTTCCTCCCAGGTAATTACGTGATTCCTGTAGTTGAACACGCAGGTGTTTTGTTCTCAGGAAGATATATCGGGTTTTTCCAGACGCATTCAATTGGTATCGTCTACAACGAAAACCATTGTAGAAAATAGATTTATGAAAATCTGGCACAATAAGGCAACGCCCTATAGGACCCAAAAGTCAAATATTTCATCAAGGCAGAACGAAAAGTGAAATATTTGGACACATTGTTTTTCCGTCGTCGACTTACTTTTGTGAAATTCTTTTCTAACGTACCTGCGTTTTTTCACTAATGATGTCTAAGCCGTATATTTCAAGAATCATATCGCCAAGATTGTTTGCAAACGTTAGAGTCGCCTCGCTTATGAACTTTCCATTCAGTTCCTCTTCACCGTCCTTTACCCTCTGATAGAAAAAATATTGGTACAGTCTCAGGGAAATGCTAGCTTCATAAATACCTTTTCAAAGGTTGGATGAATGACAAAGTTCTAACATTAAAATGTGTTTCTAAACCTTTCTCTGTTAAATAATTGGGAAGATGCTGTTGATGTAGACACAGATTCCTACAATGGGCCTCATTAAATAGTTTTCAGTTGCACAGTCTTAAATCAAAGGTTCTGAAATGTGCCGTTGATTTATAAAATTTTAAAAATTACCTTTACATCAGTTTGCAGATCGTTTCATAGTCGCACTTAAAGAACCGTCACGGCAAGTTCCCGTGTGTTGTCTCAGCGGGCTTCATCCATACGGAAAGTTGCAAGTGTTGCTTACACGGTGTAAGTTCGTCGTAAGGCGTACCACAGACTTTAAAACTCGAAAAGTGATTTAGGAAAATAGACAGACGTCCGTTTTGGGCGATTTGCATCATATCTGAGTCTTTCTTCCACTGCCCTTGGCTTGATTCGACCCTGTATGTTGCAAATTTCCATTCTTCATCATCCACTGCGCAGTGCGGGAGTGACAAAATGATGTTTCGTCTGAATTTAAGTCCGGGTGGTCCGCAGTATACAGTAGGTGTCAGCAAAGACTCGTCAGAATGTAATCCTTCGTTCCCATGACTAGTTTCGTCCACATAGATGTAAATAAGTTCTTCTTTGTCTAGCGCGTTAGGTGGAATGAAAAGGTGCACATTCATCGCTTGTACTTCTATAACGCCTCCAAGCTGATCAACAAGTTTTGCTGCGAAATAGACATCATCAGTCTCCAGTTGCTGACTTTCTTCATCTCTGTTACTTAAAATGTGTTTAAATTTGGAGACATGCTTTTGTATTTTTGATAAAGTTTCCGCGACTTCATTCGCGTGTATGCTACCAGTAGTGGTACGCATCACATCAGGTCTTTGTCGGAAAAAGCCCATGAATGAATCGAGGAACGACCACACACTGTACTTGGGCTGACTTTCAGCCGAACTTGACGCATGTGTGTCGGCACTCACCGCTGACGGAGCAACATCGGTATCGATTGCTTTATCTTCCGATGCGGGCGGTTCGTTCTGATGTGTTGGCTGAACAGTCGATCCAGCGTCAGTTGTAATTTTAGAATCCCTTCTCGTTCCGAGACGCCCGACTACCATAGGCATATTACTTTCTTCAAAGAATTCTGGCAAGTCCTCAGGTTTTGACCTGCGATTTCTCCTTTTTACGTGAGACAACTGACGTATGCTGTCTGCTATTTTGGGTAACGCAAACAGCAATCTCATCTGATCCTCTTGATCACGAAAAGATGTCAAGTGCTGCTCGATTTCATGAACGGTCTCAATATCCTTTTTACATAGACTTCTCTCGCCTACAAGTCGACTTTTAATTTCTTTTACTCGGGATTTCAGCTGGTCGACAAGAGTTTTCTGCTGTTCTTTTAATTCAGAAGTGAGTACATCAACATGTTTAGCAATACGTTCTTCCAGTGTACGGGCGTATTCTGCTAGCTCGTCGATCTCAGTATTTATTATTGTATTTTCAAATTCAAGTGAATGTGATACTGACTTTGCTTCTCGGTATATCTCATTAATTTTGGATTTTGAAATATCGTCAGCCCTTTTCAGATTTGAAAGAACATGCGCACATTCACCATGGTCGCTTGTGAAACATTCGGAACAGACAAATTTCCGGCAATTACTGGCATCGCAAAAAGCAGCCACATGTCTGTCTTCATGCCCTTTTGTATCGCAGGACAAACTTTGGATCTCGTGATTACTCAGTGCTTGAGCGCGACTGTGTGCTTCGATACAAGTAGTGCAAAGATAAGCGAAACAGTCAAGGCAGAAAGACACAGCCGGTTTTGCCCCCTGTTCATCGCGACAGTTTTCACAGATTGTCCTTCCCTTGTGTTCGTTAAAAAATTCTAGTTGTTTCAGGATTACAAGCACTTTCGGGAATCCCTGCGCACCATTCTCGGGAATTTCGTGTCGACATCGACATTCCGGACAATTTATATGTTCCTGCTCCTGATGAATAAGGGTGTTGATGCATTGTTCGCAAAACTGATGCGAACATGGAAATTGCCTCGGTACATTAGAATATCTGTTGTACACGTCCTTGCATACGCCACACGTAAAGTATTTGTCGATGTAGTCCCTTTTGTCAATCTGCAGCGTTTCACCTTGCATGACGACAGTACCTACAAAGATAATTTGATCTATAGTTTGTATCGTGTCATGTATTCACTCTTCATGGTAAGGTAGGGCATTGCGTCTGTAACTGTAACAATGGAAGAGAAAGATGACTCGGTTTTGCATCCCATGTTGGTCAGTTAGACGTTATTGTCGAGCAGTCTAATATTTTGTATTACTAAAGTTGCCGCGGTGACGTCGCTTCGTTGTATATGGCTAAGTTTGAAACGAAACACATTCTAATTGCAGTCCAACAAAATATTAAACTTTGAATAAAATAAATGATTTTGGAAAATGAATCGCCACCCTGACGAAAAACGTCAAGCAATGGTTAATATTCATTATAAAATATTCCTCAGAAGAATCGAACGATACGTTGGCAAGTAAACAGTGAAAAGTACCAATGCTATTCACACTTACCTTCTCAACCACTATTGCTTGGAGTGCTTCACAGTTGTCATAATCCTAGAATAACGGGGACAGAAATATGTCAAAATTTCGCCTTTTTCTTTAATTGCTAAATATTATCCAATGTCGACATCCGCGAAAGATTCAATACATACGCGTCAAGAAAAAATCATTCAAAATTTGTGCGGACATCTAATGTCAGGTTTTATTGTTATGATTCTAATGACGACGCCGTAGCTCGGAAAGTCATCAAGTATACATAAGAATACCTCACACAAAGGTAGACAATAGTTAGCCCACAAACTTTTTATCCATTTAAAGGTGGAGAGAGAGAGAGAGAGTATATCAGAAATGTTACTGTTAACTATCTCATTGATGTTTTCTCAGCTTGGGTTTTAGAACAGTGGTGTTGTAACATGCCCCATGCGCGAATGTTCTTTTCAGTCTGTCTGATGTAGTTGATCACTTCGATTCTAATTAAGGAGAGAAAATTTCTCTCAGGGCAGACAGGATTAGCGTCACACAATGGACTGCACTACGACCGAAAATATCCAGGCCGCAGACCTGAGCCAGAGTCAGATGCTGTCAACTTAACAAGTAAGTCCTGACCATATATATATGAAGTGGTCGTGGCGCCATACTTTAAAAATCTCGATATTTTAACGTTCGAAGTAACTACAGCTGCAGCAAGAAGAACGATCAAGTATTTTCTCTTCTTTTCTTGTAGCTGAGAGATATGATACTCTCATGGATGTTACTTACCTCAGTGTACCATCATTTCTAGACTGCTAGGAATCAATTTGCCAAGGCAAAATGTCTGTTTTTCTCCATATATGGTGACTGATATCATAGGTATTTGAAGCGAGATACTGTATGCCAGTTGCTGGACAAATATATTACTGCGTGTTGACGCAAGGTTTGACGTCAGTTGTCAGTTCGAATCAGATCAAGAGGTGACTGGATTGCGTGTCGTGGCAGTACAGCTGGTGGATAAAATTGTCCCTGAGGCTCACTGAAGCCCAGTTTAGTGATGTATTCATTGCTTTAGTATTGTGCAATACATGATAGCGTGCATGTATGTGCGAGTGTTCAGTAACTCCACAGCGTGAGTCTCGGTTATTGACACACCTTTTTGTTAGTGATGGGATTGAGTGTTTTTCACCTGGCTTCAAATTAGACGCAGTCACACTAAGAGTTCACCGATATCAGCTACAAACCTGTCACTCTATCGCTATAAATAAGATAAATTGTTGACAGTTAGTTAGGTACGGTCGATTAGGTCATCATTTCAGTGCCCTTACCGTTTTGAGCGATTTCGAAATCCGACTGATAAATAGAACAGCTTGTTTGCTAACTATGACTTGTCCAGTAACTGTGCAAGTCATTCCTAAAGAAAAAAGTTGAATATCTGTCTGTCAAGATTTCTCCAATAAGTGTCGACGATTTTCATTTGAATTATTTCTAATATACACATTTACTGATTGATTTCACGTATGTATGTATGTATGTATGTATGTATGTATGTATGTATGTATGTATGTATGTATGTATGTATGTATGTATGTAAGTATGTATGTATGTATGTATGTATGTATGTATGTATGTATGTATGTATGTATGTATGTGTGTGTGTATGCACATACATATTTATGTATGTATGTCAAGGGGGCTTGTAAACTTTGTGGTTGGTACAGATCAGTCTGTCACTAAGCCTGTGCAAATGTTAAGAAGATATTTATGTCACATTTTTGTTATATCATTCCAACATTACATTGTTTAAACTGATATATTTGTCTATTGTATTCTGTGACGGCTAAATAATTAACCCTTTATCTTAAGTCACTTGTACAGAATACTAAGGCAACATTAACGTAGAGCTCCACTGGAAATTACTGGAAAAGTATTGCCATTTTTCTGAATTCTGCATATGTTGTGGTCCGATCAGTTATAACGACAAAGTAAACAGAAAAAAGAGATTCAAATCCATTTCTTTGGGTTCGACAGTCCTGAAGTACCCCTACCATAAGTTTTTCTCCTAAAAACGGTGTTTTTCTGTTTTTTAGCTCCGCTGTCAACGATGCGAAGCTTATCAAATAGGCTGATTTTCCGTCGTCGTCCGTCCGTCCGTCGTCCGTCAACAATTTCTTCTCCTCTGAAACCACAAGTCCGATTGCTTCGAAATTTGAAATTCACTTGGGGTGTCCTCACTTAAGTTTGTTCAAATCGTGGTGAAATTTGGATATTTGTATTTTTGGGGAATTTTTTGCTCTATTGTGTAAAAAAATCTTCTTCTCTGAAACCGCACGTCTGATTGCTTTGAAATTTGAAATGCAGTTTACTTGGGGTGACTTCATGTAGATTTGTTCAAATCGTGGTGAAACTTGCATATTTGTAGTTAACGGCAATTTTTGTCTGGGCAAAAAATCTTTCAAAATCTTCTTCTTCAAAACTACAGGTCAGATAGCTTTGATATTTTGGTATACATAGGTCCCTAAGGATGGTCTATTTCAGAATTGTTTAAATGTTCAGAAATACGCAAATTTGTATTTTTAAGGCAATTTTTGTCAATTTAGGTCAAAATATTTGTTTCACAAAAATCGCTTATCTGACAGCTTTGATATTTGGTATACAGGTTTATAGGGATAAGCAAAATGTGATATATTCAAATTATGATGAAATCTACAGTTTTCTATTTTTTGGGCAATTTTTGCCATTTTGGTCAAAAAATTTGAATCTCAAAAAGTACTCGTCTGATAGCTTTGATATTTGGTATACAGGTTTCTACAGATGAACTAAATGTTATATATTGAAATTATGATGAAATCTGCAATTTTGTATTATTGGGGCAATTTTTGCCACTTTTGGTCAAGAAATTTGTTTCTCAAAATGTACTCGACTGATAGCTTTGATATTTGGTACTCAGGTTCCCACAGATAAACTAAATGTGACATTTTGAAATTATAATGAAATCTGCAATTTTGTATTTTTGGGGCATTCTTTGCCATTTCCGGTTAAAAAAAATTGTTTCTTAAAAAAATGCTCGTCTGATAGTTTTGATATTCAGTATACAGGCTCCAAGGAATTATTTTAATTTATATTACCATGCCCTGTCCATTGCGTTTTAATTGGTCGAGCTGAACCACGTGACTGCCCACAAATACACATTCTATTACCATGCCCCGGCTGTCACTTTTTGATTGGTCGAGCTGAACCACGTGACTGACCACAAATACACAGCAATGGTCTGTTTACATGCCCGTGAATATGAATAATAAGATTAACAACTCAAAGTATCGTAACTTTACAGCTCAAACGTAAATCATAATCAATCACAAAATAAAATGGAGCACTTGTGGGCCAAGTTGAGATACTTTTTTCTGAAAATATCTCCGGATTTGCCAATTTTTTAAAGCGCGCTTGACATTTTGTCGGGTATTGCTCAGTTTTGGGGCCCAGTTGTCGTTCGCTCCGGAAATAGTCGCAAATTTTGATGGTTTTCTTCGGTTTGTTGATAATACAATGGAAATAACAGACTCCGCGCTCTGACCATTACAGTTTATTTATGGGCGCGGGCTCGAGGAAAGCCAATTTAACGGGCTCGGCAAGCCTCGCCCGTTAATTGTTGGCTTTCCTCTTGCCCTTGCCCATAAATAAACTTAAAATAGTCAGCCCCTCGCCCGTTATTTCTATAATGATATTTGGAAACTATGATGAAATCTGCAATTTTGTTTTTGAGGCAATTTTTGCCATTTTTGGTCAAAGAATTTGATTCTCAAAAAAACTACTTGTCTGATAGCTTTGGTTGACATGTTCTTAAGGACAATGTTATTGAATATGTTCAAATTGTGATGAAATCTCCAATTGCGTATTTTTTCCAGCTATTTTTGCCATGTTTTGTCTTGCCACTGAGGTGGGCTATCAAAGATTTCCACCTACTTCATCAACACATGTGTCGAAAGTTATTCTCTACATAACACAGCGGGTCCATATCGCCCGCTAGGTCGCTTGTTTTATGATTATAGCGAAAACAAAACTTGCCAGATAGTAATGTAATTTTTCTGAGATTTGTATATGTTGAGTAGCGTAAGTGAGCAAGCAAGCAAAATGATGAGAAAGTGATATGCAGTTGACACTGATTTTATAAGACAAATTGCAGCCCTTAGATATGTAGGGACCTAATTAAGGCTGAAATATAACTATTTCCTGTTATGTAAAATGTGTGGTAATGACCAAATGAAACCAATCATGCAATTATCAAAAGAGAAAAGAAAACCACCGAGTCAACAGTCTTGAAGGGTTTCCGTATGGAAAGAAATCATCTTTTTATTTCGTCTTGAAATTTACCAGAGAGACGCTGCTTTTTCAAAAGAATTTTCAAAATCACCTGTCGTTCCAAGTCTTTAGTGAAAGTTTCAAGACAATGACAATTATAAAAGGATATTTCTTGCATGTCATAGCTACTGCTGCTCAATCCTTTGGTAGTCTCCTCCCTTTATTAAAGTAAACTCTACATGAATATATATCGCCAACTCATGTTTGGTAAGCAAGCAGCTTTGAAGAAATGACCAAACTGGAGTGGTGGCGAAGAAGGGAATCTCCCTTTCGATGACGCTGTGTTGCCATTGAAGATATTGAGTTGAAACAATGTAATTTTGGTGATATCTAAAATAAACCACATCTGACCACAAGCCCATTTATAACTGTAACCATTATCCTACTATGTTTCTATCATATAACGTTTGTTAAAGCAATGAGGCATAATGTATGTATCCGCTTGTTGCACTTTAACAACGACTTGAACATCTGAATGTCTCTGAAACTATTTATACTGTAAATATGCCATTTACTGACTCAACCTGCCATCACATCATATGCCAATTAGGTGACAATACTAATGGTTTTTCCTGACATGACACATTTGGAAGTAGTACCACCTAGCAGGATAAGGGTTGAAGCTGTGCACCAAATCTACATTTTTACATTTGGGTTTTGTGTTTATAAACACTAACTCTATATCAAGTAAAACCACAGACAGTGGGGGGGGGGGGGGTACTGTCTATGGTCAAACCGACCAAGTATCCTCTAGCAGTTAGATGCAACAAAGGCAAGAATATCACTGCAAGATTATACAAGGACAGTTTTTAAGCCAGATATAACGCCTGTTGTTACTGGATCACTGAACAAGTATGTATACTTCATGACCTGCAGGCAGCTGTAAAGGAATGAATACGTGTAGGAGGTCTGATACAGAAACTTTTGAAAATTTGATGTTCAAATGACGCTATTCAGTGACATTTAGAACAAATATCGCACGTGCATATTTTGCATACCCTTTTAATGTATCATTTATTGCATTACCCTCCTTCTAAATTTTGTATACCGGGCCCCCTGTCATTATTCGACAGCCCTCATTGTCGTCAACAACGACGGTTCTCTTGATGAGAAGTCGATTCAAGGATGCAAATTATATTAGCAAACAGTATGGTTTCAATATATTCTTTCTGTAATGACTAAGAAATCGAAAGCAAATAACTAGGCTTTAGCTGAGTTCCAATAAGTGTATAAAACGTGTCTTTCCAGATGTCGATTTTTTTTGAAAATGTGTCAATGAATATTGCTTTATGATGTAACAACTGTATCGCACTCGATAATATTTTATTTAAAACAATTACGCTTTAATCTCTTTTTTTCGGCGGGGAGACTAGCTTCCTTCTGATATGTGTAACTGATACATAGGTACATTTGTATTTTCTACTTTGACATTTTTCCTTAACTTTGCAATATGTAATGTAAGAAATCTGTCACGTTTAAAAGCTGCTTTACTTCTTGAAGGAGACCACATGACAATCCCGCCTGTACTGTGACTATGGAGGTAGTCTTTTGATACCATGCTATGACCTAAAGCTATTATGAAGTAAGCACTATGCTTACGTTCTGATTGTTTAGAACACGGTCCCTCCAGCTAGAATAACCTACCAACTCATACACTAAGATAATCCTGTTAATAGCATACCATTATCGGTTGCGATAAAAATTGATGGATTGCCCATTGTTCAGTACGGTACAGGTGGGATAAAATAGATTACACAAACTTATATCAATAAATCTACACTCTGCGATAAACTCTGCCTCATGATCCAAAAGTCCAAGGCTGTACCACTTTGAAATCTACCCGCCCCTTGGGCCAAACAATTTTTTTTATTAAGGTGGACTGAAATCGACGATAGACGACATAGAAATGCCAAAATTTAGTGGGTGACCCTAAAACGAAGGGGAAGGGCAAGAATTGGACAACAAAACACTAGATGTGAACTGAATGTGCTCACGTGGTGTACAACAGGTTCATTACATATTTGTACGCTTTACAGAGCAATCAGATAATTTCAGGGTTATATCAATGATTACAAAAGTTCATTAAATATGTAAATGAGCAGATAATTGACATGACACACAGTATCA
Organism: Ptychodera flava; assembly: GCA_001465055.1. Classification (NCBI taxonomy): domain Eukaryota; kingdom Metazoa; phylum Hemichordata; class Enteropneusta; family Ptychoderidae; genus Ptychodera; species Ptychodera flava. Next base: position 36,427 of record LD384189.1, read on the forward strand.
TCATAATGTTCTGAGATTGTCATCTGTGAAACGTTTCATGATATTTTCTGCAGTTTTTCTTGATATGTGTCGAACCGTCATTACTGTGTCCATAAGGAACGATTAAATGAAAAAAAAATGATATTGCATAACTTCATTAATATGCAAGCCACACTAACCAAAATCTAACCAGTTCTTGCAGTTATCATATGGTGCTGTCTAACAAATCTGACTTGAATCCATTTCGGCGTTTTGAGTTAAGCTTATCGTGTAAACAGACAGACACACACACACACGGACAGACATACAGACATCGCCATGACATTAGCTCATGTGTGAACACGTGAGCTAAAATGGAACATGATATTCACATTGTAAGTAGATAAAACTTGAATAACAATATGCAAAAAAGAAATATTGTCCTCACGCTGTTATCGGACGAAGGGGATGGGACTTTGTGCAGAATGCAAAATATACAAGCACTAGCACAACACTGCAGGGGCCTATAACTTTCACTGATACTATGAAGGGGAATATGATATTCACAGTATTTTTAGACAACACTTATTAAAAAAGCATTGGAAAGTGAATTGTGCTTCTCACACTTCAGGGAATGATCACATCAGCAGAAGGAGGGTTTTCTGTACAATGCATGACTTACAAGCTTCCCATCGAAAGGACATATCGAGGATAATATTTCATTTTTGCATATTGCTATAAAAGTGCTGTCCCCTTCATGGCATCTGTGAAAGTTATTTGCCTGCTACAGTCTGTTGCTTTTATATCCTGCATTGTAATTACCCCCCCCCCCCAGCCCTTCGTTTTTGCCTATTGTTATCAAAAACGTTCTCTAATAAAGTCACAGATACCATGAAGGGGGACATGATAATCGTCGTGTCGTTAGAGAACACTTTGATAACATTACGCAAAGATGAAATATTGTCGGACTTCAGGGAATTATGTTATTTAACAAAGGGGACGCTTTATGTACAATGCAGGATATATACTGGTAAGCACCAGATTAAAGAGGCCAAATAACTTCTATCGGTGCCCTGAAGGGGAAAATGATATTGACAGCATTATTAGGGAACGCTTTTGATAACAATAGGAAAAATGAAGGGCGGAGGCATTAATTACAATGCAAGATATAAAAGCAATAGACTGTAGCAGACAAATAACTTTCACAGATGCCATGAAGGGGGACAACACTTTGATAGCAATATGCAAAAATGAAAGATTATCCTCAAACATCAGGGACTAATGTTATTGGACGAAGGAAGAATGATCTCCGTAAAATGCAAGATATACAAGCACCAGACCAAAGAGGGCAAGTGACTTTCATCAGTGCCCTGAAGAACATGATATTCAAAGTGTTGTTAAAATTCACTTTGATAACAATAGGCAGAAATGAAATATTGTCCTCACACTTCATGGAATGATTTTATTATACGCAGGGGGAAGGCTTTCTGTAAAATGCAGGATATACAAACAAGACCGTAAGAGGCAAATAACTTGCAGTGATGGCCTTTGTGATAAGATGGTACATGCAGTATTAGAGATCAGAATGTGAAAAATACGGAATAACAAAATTTGGTTTTAAGATTCTTTGATATGTTCTTGGCAAATAAAGGTTGTCACCTTCTCTTGTGTTCATGTATAAGATCGTGTACAGTGACCTAACCGAAAGGGGCTGATAAATTATGCTTATGTGCATACAAAGATTTACATTTTACTTAATTTGTACTTCATAACAGTCACAACAAAGTTTTTAATTTGATATATATATCTTTTATTTGAAAATATTGCTTCTGATAGTCAAATTCGTTTATTATAGTGTTGTGACTGCTCATTACATGAAAAATACAGATGTACACAAAGTGCATACTTGTAATGCACAGTTATGCATTCGATTACACGGACATCAGTTTAATGTTATAGTATGTTTTCATGGTCTTTTATGCAGACTGGCTACAGTACTATAACTTATGTAATAAGATTGCACTGTTGTATATGCCATAATCCCCACAACAATACTTTGTGGCTTCATACATTGGCTGCGTTAAACATAGTTACAAGTACATAGCATACACTTGAAATATACTGGTAAATTGTTAGGGTTCAGTGAAACACATCTTAAACGGTACCATGCTCTGCATATTGGGTCATTGCTTTCCTTTGGGGCCTATGTATAACTTAAGGCTCATCTCCTACTCGAAAGAGCTCCTTTAGTATCGTGTACATATCGCGTAATCAATTAGTTGTGGTATGGACCCTTGGAGGTAGATCATAGGCCTGAAGACTATGAACATATTGACACCCATCTTCTAACTGTAATACTGTCAATAATGTCATACAGCCTTCCTGTGGTGACACTATATGCATTCAAAATGGTGTATATTCCACAATCATAACCACTTGGCTGTCGAATGGTGTCATTACTTACAACGAGTTGCCATTCATTTTAATCATAGGACACCCTCCAACAGCATTACATGCAGCAACCAAAAAGAGTATTCTCCTTAAAGGTGTTTTGTGGTCGCTATGCCCAGAGTCAGTCAGTGTGATGATATGTCTCTTAAAGTCAATGACGTCAAGAACCCAACGAGACCCTTTGTCAATATCATAATTTAGAGGAAAGAAGATGATATCCTTATTGAGTGCTTTATTTGACATCAAAAACTTAAAAAAATGTGAAGAATTTTTCGCTTGCTTTGGACGGATAGATATAAGCCGGACATAATAATACTGACTGGTGCAGGTTGTGTTCCCTTATAAGTAGAGATATTGCATGCTCTATAGCATCTGCTATTAGCCATTCACAAGGTTTTACATTTTGTAAAGTGTAAAAATAATTTTAAGGTGCAATATAAACAAGCCATTGCTTGTATATATTGCATTCTGCACAAAGTCAGCCTCTCCCTTCATGGCATATGTGAAAGTTATATGTCCGTTTGATCTGCAGCTTGTATATCGTGCATTGTACAAAAAGGCCAATCCCCTTCTGCCGATATGCTAATTCCCTGAAGTATCAGAAGCAAAATTCACTTTAAATAAGTGTTGTCAATAAATACTGTGAATGTCATATCCCCCTTCGTTAAATAACATAAGTCCCTGAAGAGTAAGGACAATATTTCATATTTGCATATTGTAATCGAAGTGTTCTTCAAGCTAAAATAATTTCATAATTTTGTCAAAGGTCAAACCTTCTGCCTTGTATGTTTGTAATATAGTGATAAGTAATAGTAGTGTAAATATCTGTGTCATTTGTCCCAATCTAGGTCTCACCTTTCCCCCTTCACCTCCCCTCCCCCCCCCTTCGTTTTAGCTCTTCCCAAATTTGGCTTTATTGTATTTCCTACATAAATGATCAGACAGTGGAAACCAACATGAATTATCAGGACAGGCCGCTTGGACTTCCAAGTAGATCTCCGTCCATGGAACGACATTCTTATTTGACAAAATCGACCAGTTTCGCAATAAGACTACTCGTTGGTAGAAAATGACCAAAAAACATAATCATGAACCCTGGTCCAGAAAAAGAACATATAACATAAATATTAAAGCATCCTTAAATTTAACAGATTTCGCAAAATGGCATAATTGTGGTAAAATCAGTAAAACGAAGTGGATGCAGAAAATAATCCATCCCCGGCCCCATACTCTTTCACTGTATGTCGTTCACAGATACTGACCGCCATCTCAAGGGGTCAGAGATAAGCGCAGCTTCCGACCCAATGCGATTCCTGGCGACATTTTAGTTATAGTGCAGTCAAAAACGGTACCATTTGTGTAGGACCCTGGGTCAAATGACTGACGTTGTCTGCTTTGTGATGGCGATTATATTTCTCTCTGACAATGGTCATTGGTCTTTTCCTGGTTGTGTTCAAGTGTAAGATTGCCGATGTTATATCTACAGGTGTCATTGAGTGAGAGGGTATATGCTACACACTCGTCTCATTGAATGAGAGACGGTAAATGTTGTCTCCTTGGACGAGATATAGTATATGTACTGGTCTCATTGAATGAGATATGGTATCTGTGCAGTACAGTACAGTAGTCTTATTCAATTAAATGGTATTGCAAATTTACAGCTCACAGAGCTTTAATCATAGTGTGAAACGTTTATCAACAAATGTAATAAGGTGTTTGCGTTTTATGTATAATAATGATTTCAACATGCCATGTACCTAATGTATATTAATACACTGTCATCATGTAATACAACCGATGAAATGAAGTATTTTAAAAAGTCACGGCTTGGTTTTGCTGCCGATTATTGCCAACGATAAACGATTTGGCAAAAAATGTTTGTCTTTATTCCATTAAAAGGAAAGTTCAGAAAAAATGTGTGTCTTTATTCCCGAAAACTCTGTAAATCTACGCTAATGAAGTTTTGTTGTTGTTGGGTTTTTTTTGGAGGGGGGGGGGGGCTGAGTAGTCGTAATAAGTGCAAGTGATACATAGGTACATTTTTATTTTCTGCTAGTACTTAATTGACACTTTTCTTGAAATTTGAGAACTATTACACAAAATATCAAATATCCCCCACGTATAAAAGCTGCATTACTCATTGAGAGAGATCACAAGACAATCACACCTGTACTGTGACCTGTGACTATGAAGTAAGCACTATTTTTACGTTCTGATTGTCTACCCTGCCATGTGGAAAGCCTAAGATCATCCTGTTATTGACATACCATCATCAGTTGCGATCGATAAGATTTGATGGATTGCCTATTAGGGACTGCACAGGAAGGGAAAACAGATTAAACAAACTGTTAAATTGGTAAATCTGCGCTCTGCGATAACCTGTCCCACGATCAAAATTCCAAAGCTGTACCACTTTGAAACCTACACGCCCTTTGAGCCAAACATTTTTTGATCAAAGTGGACTAATATCGACGATAGGAAGGTATGACACAAAAATGCCAAAATGTGGAGTTGTTGCTTTTCCTGCATAAATGATTGGACTTTCAAGTATACCTCCGTCCCTTCCACTTCCATTGTTTCCACAGGACGGCAGTAAGATGTCATGGCTCTTGCGCATTCAGCGGACGTCAATTGGTTGCTATTTCAGACAGTGACAGAAACGTTTGGCGACAGACAGCCAACCAACACGGAGCAGCTGCTCAGAAACAGTTTCTATATTAGCTCATGGACAGTTTTTCGACATGACGTATTCTTGAAAACCCGGAACCTTGCAAATATTGAAACCCTTGGATATACCCGGCGCAAATAGCACTTTTTAGGAAACTAAGCCTGTCTAAGCTTATTTATTGTCAACTCCTCCGATTTATCATATTCTTTTCTTACATAACTGTACCATGCGAGTATAAGACGAGTATCTAACAGAACAGGCTTAGGGACTGGTCAGTTTCTTCGGCCTGGGGGGGGCCGGTGGATTATTTTTTGCCGACGTCAAAAAGTGGCTGACCCCCCCTATTCCAAATTTTGAAAACAGGGTGACCCCCCCTATTCCAAATTTCAAAAACAGGGTGACCCCCCCCCATGAATCCACCGGCCCCCCCCCAGGCTGAAGAAACTGACCAGTCCCTTATCTCAAAAAACGCCGAACATCGAAGTAATAGCACTATGGGACAAAATTGCGACATTAATTAACGAGAAAGTGACGCTTTCTCGCAATCGGTGAGAAACTTTTGTTATTCTCACGTGCACTGAACTCACCCTCACTGCACTCCTCGGTGAGAATCAAGTATGATAACAGATTCACACCAGTAAGACTCCAAATTCTCTCCAAGCACAGTGAGAATGGTATTTTCACAGTGAGAATGTCTCATACTCATCATACAGACAGATACAGTGTTGAGATTCAACCAGACTCGCTGTCTATTGGTGAGAATCAGCCAGACTTGTCGTTCACTGGTGAGAAACCAGACTGATTCACACCAGTGAACAACAGGTGCTTGATTCTCACCAGTGAGTGAATGATGAGTTTGATACATTCAGCCATGCTCGGTGAGAATTTCCAGTCTCAACGGTGAGAATATGTTATCATACTTGATTCTCACCATGGAGTGCATTACTATACTCACTGCTCACCGGTGAGAATTAAAAAATTCTAACCGAGAGCAGTGAGAAAAACAAGAGACTCACACCAATAGCGAGAAGGCGTCACTTTCTCGGTCCAGTCTCGCACTTTTTTCCTATAGTGTGGCCTACTCGTTGGTAGAAAATAATGCAAAAACTCATTTCACGAACGCGAGAAAAGAACACATGACATCAAAATTTAAGAATCCTTTATAATTAACAAACTTTCACAAAATGGTTAAATAAATCTGTAAAAGAAAGTGACAGCAGGAAATCATCCATCCTCGGCTCATTCACCGTCTGTCTTCCATAAATACTATCGCCGTTTTAAGGGGTCGGAGATGAGCGCTGTTCCCGACCCGTTTGGCAAGTCTGGTCCCCGGCCCCATTTCTACCGCTGGGTGCGATGCTCATGAAAACACCGCAGTCAGCGCTAGATATTGGGCAGGGAACAGTATACCGATGGGCCTCCTTGCGACATTTAAGTCATAATGGAGTCAAAAACTGTACCATTTGTGTAGAACCGAGGGTCAAACAACTGACATCGTCTGCTTACTTATGGCGGTAATTTTTCTCGCTGACATTAGAAAGAAAGCCTTCCGTGACATTTTTTGATCATTTTCCTGGTTGTTTTCAAGTGTGAAGTTGCCGATGTGATATCTACCAGTGTCATTTGAGGAGACGTCATGATATAAGCTACACACTCGTCTCATTGAATGAGAGACGGTAAATGTTGTCTCCTTGGACGAGATATAGTATATGTACTGGTCTCATTGAATGAGATATGGTATCTGTGCAGTACAGTAGTCTTATTTTATTAAATGGTATTGCAAATTTACAGCTCATGGAGCTTTAATCATCATTACCGTGAAAAGTAAATTTTTTATTGATAAATGCAACAAGGTGTTTGCATTTTGTCTTTTCTGATTCCATAATGCAAGTACCTAATGCACATAAATACACCACTAGTTTAAAGAACTATTTTTAAAAGTCTGTTTGTTTTTGCAGCAGACTATGGCCAACAATTGCAAGTTTGGCAAGAATTTTGCCTTAAAAGTTTCATTCCAGAAAAAGAAAAAATCAGCAAACATGTGTCTTTATTTCAGAAAACTTTGTAAACCTACGCTAGCGTGGACTCAAAACATATAATCCATGACAATCATATTCTGTGCCTTTTTTGTATATGTTCGGGTCATATTTATGACAGTACAGTTAATAATACATTCATCGCCAATCAACCTAAAAACATACGATGCCCAAGATGTAAGTGTATATTTTTATTTTGAAACAATTACACTTTCATGAGTTTGGGGGAACGACGGACTTAATAATAGTAAGTGCAAGTGATACATGGGTACATTTTCATTTCTACTTTGATCGACACTTTTCCAGAAGTTAACGATGTATCATTCAAGACATCTGCCACGTATAACAGCTGCTTTACTCCTTGAAAGAGACCACACGACGAACATTATGATTTTATCAATTACGGGAAAATGGTCTGAAAAGGGATAAAGCGTAAAGAAATCCCAGCTTACCATATTCGATGATCATAGCACTTACCTATTATACACTGCAATAATTTGTGTCAATATTTCCGACCTTGGTCTGTTGTTTACTTTTTCATGTTGTTATGCAAAAAATGTAAAAATCTTATACTACTTAATCTTGGACATATATTTTTATGTTTATTACACGCGAATGTATGTTAAATGCATTATTATAAATGTAATCTAAACACAGAAAAAGGAAAATAAAGAGAATGCTTCATCATGTTTACTGTTTCAGTATATTTTAATCTTCGGGCGACAGAATTACCTGCAATAGCGGCTGAGGAACACTCAAGAAGAAACCTCAACTTGCGATATACTTTCTTGAGCTTCATGATTTGGCCAAAAGACTCTCAAGGCTACTGGTACCGTTTTGTCATATATGCATGTCCTGTAAGATACTCGCATAGCCGACCCCATCCCGCCCCGACCCACCCCCCAAATCATGTTGAGTCAGTCATAAGCTTACTAACTTTTCTAGGTCTAGTCACAAGAGGGCGCAATAGCTAAACCCAATGCAGCGGCGGCAGTCTGACTGTATCTGAGATTGTTCTTATCAATCTATAAAAAGGAAATATAGTAGACCTAAATAATTGGGTTCGAATAAAATTTCTAAATTTTCACGTACAAAAGATTTTACTTTGGTAATAGGGTAATTCAAATTTCAGAAAGGTTGCCTCAATTTTGAAATTTCTTACTAAAACATTGAAAACAATTACGCCACTTTTGCCACTGTCATCTATCAATTAAATTGAAAGCTTTATGTTCTCAATGTATAAGCACACTGAGTAGATTCTTTTGCATCGAAAATACAAAGCAATATCACTTTGAAGCATTAAACAATGTTCATGTACTGCAACCTTCCCTAAAACCTTTGCGGCGTTCTTCACAGCATGCTGGTGCTCTCCATTTACCAACCAAAGCGAGTATTAAGTGCAGACGTAAATAATTTCCCAAGACAGCTAAAAAGAGTAATACCAAGGTAATTGTTTAGCGGATGGACAGAAATTACAGAGGGGAGGCCCAGTCTTTTTTAGGGGAGGGGTGGATAGTTATTTTTTGCACAAATAGTTTTAAAGGATCAAGAAATTTCAAGCATGCCTTTGGGGAAGGGCCACCCTTTTTTGCGCAAATATTACAAGCCAAGATGTAGCCGATGTAGTGATTCGTCCATAAATATCAAATCATAATATAGGGAGTCTATTGGGGAAACTACTAACAACTTTCCCCTACAAAGCAAGCTATATCTGTACTTTTATATATTTTTGACAATTTATGTAAATGTACTTAGCTTGAAATGGGAAGTAAAGAATGCATGATTTTGTTGTATAAGAAATTTGGTTTTTTTTTTGATTTCATAGAAAATGTTGATTCGCTATATATGAGAGTCTACACATGGTGTAGAAGCCGTCATTATTGGATTCATATTCAAAATAAATATTGTAACTGGTATTGTTTCTCGCTAAACTGTGATAACGCCACTGTTGCCGTCTTGAGCCCTGCGGGAGTATACCACCCTGTAATGGCGCCCCCTACGGGCAGAAACTTTGTCAGGCATCTCAAGCAGTTCAAGAAAGTAACTACAATGGGTTCTTTTAGTTATGGCCCCAGGCTAATTTGTCTTTTCGAAGAGCATAGTGTGTGAGCTTTTAAATTTACCATCGAAGAACCATAGTACTGCCTTACTTTGTAGGCCCGTAGGCCTACAATGTATTATTTTTTCAATGAGATGTTAGCAATATTTGGAAATACTTTACTAATTATCAACACAGTTCATGGAATTTCATTGTGCAATGTCATTATTTGTCGAAGTTCGATTCTGTGTTCTAAAATATTAAACGTTCATCAGATCTCAAACTTTTATTTCAGTAAACAAATTAAACTTGTAAGGATATAGCAACAATGTCATGTAATCACCAAACTGTAAAAGACAAACTAAACTACATTATTCCGAAGTATATACATATCAAGCGCAAACTGACCAATAGTCTCGCTTACCAAGACTGCTCTCTTAATCATATCCGACCGCTCCTACTCAACCTCATACAAAAATCTCGACTGGTCCAAGACATGAAGAAGAAACAGTTCCCTCTCAATAACAAGAATGAGCTTCGAAAACCACTTCCACATAACATTTAAGCTACGTTTTCCTTGACTTTGTCTCAAAACATAATTCGTCATGGATCAAAGATGCATCGCTCTTGTCCTCATCGTGCCATCTTTGCACCGAAATTTCTGAATTGGATTTCTCTGTACTGCGTGGAGGTGGCTGGATGATAACCTAACCGAGAATAATTGACTAAGTAACAGTGACAAGTTCTTTAAAAAGACAGTCCCCAATCCCTGGTTCTCGCATTAGTACTTGTCGACATTAACTGTTTATACGTTCTTCCTTAAAAGTTGTGCACTATAAGGAAATTTGCTCTGAGATCAAATTGATATAAAACATAGCCCCACCTTAATACCTGAAAATGAAATCCTCTCAGTCGACTCAATAGTGTTACCACTGCCGAGCCACCTTTCTATGGCCCCCATACAGATAAGAACATCCGATTATTTCCTTGTTCTGTGCTCACTTATGTATATTGAACTATTGAAGGTGTTATTAAAACTGCCGTTATAATGTCTAAATTTCGGTTCAGTATATGGTAAATATACACATGAATGATCTGAAATTTGGGGGAGTGACGACATTAAAAATTACATCGTAATATAAGCATAAGGAGTTCAAGTTAGTATAAGGAGTTCCGTTAACTTCAAATCTCTCAAGCGTCGATAAGTTATACGCAAAATCAGTTGCATTGCATATGATGTATGGGTGGCTTTCATCCTCTCAAACGACTGACTTTTACTATGTGTTCACAATTGTTCATCTCATCGCGTAATGATAATATATTTGAAATTACATCTCGTCGCCCTTAATACCTGCCATCGCTATTTAAAGGCGTTATTGTGAAGATTTTTCAACAACAAAATAATTGGTGCATTTTTTTGCCGCATTTATTCTAAAAATATGCACTCAAATAGAGTTTCTTCAAAGTTTTTATCTTGGCCGCAAATGTAACATTTCTCAAAACTTAAAAAAAAAAGTTTTCGCCATGCTCTCCGCGATTGGCCTCTGTGAAAAAAAATCTTCCAGTTACATCATTCACCATGCTGCGTAACGATTCTTGTTTAATCAAAACGACTAAATGAAGAACTTTTGTAGTTGCTGGTGAGAGCAAGGTTTTCAGTCCACTTTTGGCCAATTTGGAATGCAACTTTCTTATAAAGTGATTTGGCTTAGGGAGCCTTCGTTTTTTACGTAGTCTGTGGAATTTAAGCTACAAATGAAATGCAAAAAGCGACCCCTCCAAATTAAATTTATAAAATTTGACCTCCCCCCCCCAAAAAAAAAATTATCAATCGTAAAATGTAACCCCCAAAATAAATCATCTGATTTGATTCATTAAAAGACCAGGATCGTATAGTAACAAGTTGATTTCCATACAAAGCGGGCGCTATCCAGAAATATAGCTGGTGCTTCACTAGCAAGTGGCCACAAGTGACTTAATTTTCCTACTTACTCCGTTGCGACTTTGCTTTTATCCACAACTTAATGAATGAACATAAGAATTTCACTGGATGCTTTTGTAACGTGTCAGTTGTGAATATCAATGGTGACATGTAAATTGTGGATCAATATGACATTAAACTGGTCCAATAATCATTTCCATTCAAGGTAATATATTACCAGGTCCATGGGACAATTGTGATTTACAAATTTAAGTAGGACCATCCTGAACCACTGATAGTTAGTGGTGGTACCAGGTGTCCGGAATGGGTAAGCGTACCCTGCTAGCATGCTACACCCGTCAGGATTGGTCCCAAAATTGTCTAAATATTGTATGAAAAGATACAGGATATGAATCACTGTAATAAGTCAAAGCCGGGAATGCTGTCGTTAATCATTTGTGTGACCGAGGTGTCATATGTTGCCACAATGTCGTCATATCGACCGTAGAACGTTTTGAAAGTCCTAATGAGTCTTTTTGTTGTGTATCCTTGTCTCAGTAATTTTGATGCCAATGAGCTGTGTCTCAGTTGAAAATCAGTGTAGGAATTACAAGCCCTACAATATCTGAGAAGTTGAGACACATACACACCATAAGCAGGTGCAGATGGAATATTACTTGACAAGTGGGGATAATTTATGATTTCAAAATCGAAATCATCCCTTTTGTCATACAGCTTAGTGTGTAGCCCATTAGTACCCACTTGTAGGAACAGATCAAGATATGAAGCAGAAGTCCTACCCTCTGTTGTTTCTTTGATTTCCAACTCATCAGGGTAAATATGATGTAAGTAATTTGATATGTCTGGATTGTCTAGACTAATCAGATCATCGATGTATCTGTGCGTGTTGTTAAAACGCCTTGCAAGTTTTTTAGACCCTGCTTTGTAGAGAGATTGTAGGAACTCTGCTTCATATGAATACAGAAATAAGTCTGCAAGAAGGGGTGCACAATTTGTACCCATTGGTATGCCGATAGATTGCTGAAATGCCAAACCGCCAAACTTAACAAATGTGTTGTCGATTAAGGCATTAAGCATTTTAATAATTTCTTCATCTGTGTATTTGTGCTGGGCATCCATGTTGTTACTGAAATAACCTGACCTATGTTTGATGGTAATGTATTGGTACCTTCTACTGCCATTTTTATGCAGAAAAGCTTGTTTAACAAGAGATGACAGCCTTTTTTTAAGTTTATCGTGGGGAATTGTGGTGTATAATGTGGAAAAGTCAAATGTTCGGATTGAGCTGAACTTGTTTTTCTTGACTTTTAAATCAAGCAATCAACCCACTTGTTTCATACACTTTGTCACAATATCGAAAAAGACCATTTTTGATGGTTGTTAAAATTATAGTCAATAATTGTGACAGATGTTTGGTAGTGCAATTGCTTGATCCTGCAATAAAACGTTGTTTGTAAGGGTTCTTGTGCAGTTTAGGTATCCAATACAACATAAGCAGTTTTTTGTCCTTCTCTTTCAAAGGAATGCCAAATTCATTGAGCACAGATGAATGATTTGAAAAAATGTCTTCATCAGTGAGGGAGGAAAGAGTGTAGGTTGTGTTACTCTTATCTGAATGGAGGTTTAATTCACCTATTATACACTGGATATAATAATTTCTACAGACAAAGATAATGTTGTTTGAAGATTTGTCTTCAGGAACTACAACATATTCGTTGTGTAAAGCATCGAGGCATGCTTTGACCGATGGGTCATCTAATACTGAGGAAGTATTTACATCTTTACTGTGAGATTGGAAATGTGAAATACGTGATTTTAATTTATCTCTGACTTTGCTCAGCCAGTCAGAGAGGCATTCCACATCAACTTCCTCAACTGCAGCCCACTGTCTTGCATATTTTTCGGCGGAATCCATGATAATTCTGAAATTAAATTTCCAATTAATATTTTGTGGCTCTCGATATTTTGGGTCATATTGAAAAAGTTGCCGAAGTTTAATGTTGGTAATGATGGTTAGGTCACCAGTTATTATGTGACCAAGTGGTTTATATCAAAAGGGGGATGACAAGCAATTGCAAGTTCTGTTGTTGTTTAAGTTGTTTAACAAGAGTTGTTATTATACATTATGGATGTTTACGATTGGATCATTCTTCTATCTTTAATTCCTAATATATTGTATGATTGAAGCCACGCTTAAAAGCCCAAGCTCTTTATCGATACAGCAAACTTCATCTCTTCGTACCAAGACACATGCGTCTAGACGCGGGAGAAGCTGTATCTTGGGCGATGGCAACTATTAAGCTTGTCTACCTAGAAATAAAGTCTGTGTAGTTGAAATAAACTTCCACGTTTCCGTGAAGTCCGTAACTTGAATGAAGACAGATCCCAAGTACCTCCAAATGAGTAAATCTCCCTCGCCACAAATCTACATCGTACATGATCGAATGACGTCGAGTACCATGTTTGACGAAGTTTGCGTACAAGCACTTATTTATAACCATATCTTTGATGAAAAATTTCAAGTATTATAAGTCTCGAGACTGTAAGTTTTTTCCATAATTGAGTCCCATTTATCCAAATGTATTTGTCCCCTTCAACTCTGTCCGAATGCGGATGAGTTGCAATATCTTGTCAGAAATCAATCCCTTCAATTAAGAGGGTACGCTATTTCAAGCTCCTACCTATGCAGACCTTTTGATTTTTCAATTTTGCCGAAGACTTAGTCTTTGCAGCGGTAGCTTCTCAATTTGTTGAATATTCTGTAAGACTACACACTTCACACGTTTATTATAAAGCTGTGTTATCTATAAAAGGGCCCGGACAGAATGAACAGGGGGCTTGTGCTTGTCCAGAGCCCGGTGCATGACAATACGGGCCCTCCCCCCTGTGTGCTTGCACGAATATTGCTAACCACCGTCTTCTCATCGGTCAAAAATATAAGTGACCCTCCATTACGTCAAATGATTTGCATGTTAATTAGGAACCTGGCGGTTTTTCCACATTCCCGATAGAAATCCTGATTTGCCGATTGTTTGCCATGAAAATCGAACATAAAGTGTAAAGTTATGAAACAAATCGAAAGCTGTTGCATCACCCATTTCATGACATGTGAGAACAGAAGATTGAAATTTGGATGAACTCCTCTTGTATCGTACGACGACATTGAAGGGGCAGATTGACTTACTGTGTTAGTTTGCCCGATAATAATCATAATGTGTTTAAGGTAGTATGCACCTCGAAAGTGAAAGACTTAAACTTTTGCTCTAACTTTCCTCAAGGAATCTTTCAATCATTCTCTTTCAAAATCAAGAATAAAAATAGGGGGTCACCGTGCAAATTTTGGTACTAGAGAAACAAATTACCCAAGATTTACCGATATTAGAAATTCAAAATGGGCGCCATCCCTGTGTTAACTCTATGAAGAAAAATGAAAATTTTCGAATTTCGAAAAACTAAGCCGGTGAAAAGTTTTCTTTCACCAAGAGCTTTAAAATGAATCCCCACATGTGGTATATCAGAAGAGAATTGTAAAAGTTTGAGAGTCCGAATGTCTGTCCCCGAGGTGCGTTCTACCTTAAATCGACCCCTCTATGATTACCACATGTGTAAGATTATTGTGTAAGTGCTGGTAGTACGTACAATGTGTACGCTTCGGGCACATGTTTTCAAAATCAAGCTTTTCAATATTCTAGGAGAGTCACCTTAAGAATTAGACCCCAATCTCCGAATACCCTGACCCTATTCCTAACCGTAGCGTCAATCGTTGGGTGGAAATGTCCGGTTTGATGGCCAGGGGCTATACCGTCCTGATTCCAACTAGAATGGTTTGTGATGAGCAAGCCTGCGTTTCAGAGTTACTATTATAGGGAGGAAGGGTATATGGTGATACACTCTGCACAATAGGTGTCAACTTGAAGATGGAAGAAGTTTTAATTTTTGTATTGAAGAGATTGAACGCCTATGTTTCCTTTTTTGAATCAGTTCAAATGTCAGTATGAATGATACATTGTGATACTTTCAGTAGCAATGGAATATTTTGTATTTATACCACTCCAGGTCATGTGACCTATTGTTCTTGCCATCCATATCCATTTATTTGCCACCTATTGTTCTTATACAAATTAGTAATCGGTCATCCACAAAAAATATGTCACAAATAGCATTAAAATAAGTACAGCCTTTTTATTACGTCTATGGAATAGTCGAAAGAAATTGTATGATATTGCCGCACACACAACAGAATATATTGATCAAGGAATTTAATTTTTAACTTTACAAATTTCGTTTATGAATAAAAATCTTAGTAAAGGAATAAATTATCTCGCCAGAACGTCCAGTGTGATGATGGCCTTCTATCAAAGCCATCTCGCACAATTGCTTTGTGGAAAGACGCCTACTTAGGAGGAGAACTTAAATATCCCTCGGCAAGGGTCGTCGATAGTACTGTCCTGTTGGTGGTATCATCGCTAAGTACTTTTTTATGAGTTGAACCAGGTGCAGCCAATGAACAATGCACTTTTAAAGGGGTCCTTACTATGATAAGATATATTGTACATGACAAGTAATGTGAACTGACTAATTTTAAGTCAAGAGGGTAATTAATTAGCTGTTCATAATTTGCCCTCCCACTGAAAATTTTTCGACTTACCCTGCCGCACTCAAACTTCATTTTTACCCGCTCCCCACATATTTTTGCCTGTTTCCCCTCCCCACTGTTAATGTTTGAAGCTCCCCTGCCCAGTAGCGAAAAAAACTTACCGGTTTCCCCTGCCCTGGAAAAAATGCCCCTCGAAATTTTGTCATTCCATTTCCCCTGCAGACATGAAGCTCAGTACCCTACCCTGTGATGAAAAAGAAAACTGTCGATTTTCCCCTGCCCTGAGAAAAAACTTCCCCTGAAAATTAACATTCCCATGCAGAAACATACTGCAGTGGCCTTCTATTTGGTTTCCATCTCGCAGTACATAGATTGAGGTGTTGGGTCAATCGATAGGCTAAGTAGTCTGGGTAACCTAGTAGTCCGGGTAACCTTTAAAAGGTATAAGTACTTGCCCCATCCCCGGAAACACCATGGCTGAAATTCCCCTGTCCCCGTTTTAGAAGTAGCTTCCCCTCTCCTCTTTTTTCGCCAAGCCCTGTCCCCAGGACAATAATCCAATATCTGCCCTGCCCGACAAAAAACCTAATATTTGCTCCCCTGCCACCTAAAAATATGTCCCCTGCCCTAGTAAAATTAAAATTTCCCCTGCCCTCAAAAAATGCTTCCAGAATAGCTTTTTCGATGAATAGCTCCGTTGGCTGCACCTGTTGAACTACACATCGTGGATTGATGAGCTTCCGTAGTAACGGCTGCTATTATAGGGTAGTTTGGGCGTGTAAAATCCACTTTGGTTGTTTTTACATAGCTATCCATGGAATTCTAGGAAATCACCATCATCATCCGATCAGAGAAGTTGACAAGGTCCATCTTGATTGATGGAAAACATGAAAATGGCATGGAAAGCCATCCACGCGGCAAGAACATCATCAAAATGCAAACTATCGCTTTCGACCGATCACGTGCATTATAGATTGAATGCCTTCTCGCTGACCAATAGTCACATACTTGCAACATAGCAAGACAGCCATTTTACTTGACCAATCAGACTAAAACAGTTTCCTTCTACGTAAGTGCTTATATCTCTCCGTAGCCCTTATTCGTATGCAGATTTGCAGTTGACTGGAGCCCTTCTCCTATTTGTCTGGCATTGACCAAACTCCCAAACTTGCATGCCAGGTGCATAAATGACCTCTGTGAACTTTTGACATACAATGGGTCGCCCCATTCCGTTGTGGGTGTTCAAATCAAAGTAGGCAATTTATTTACAGTAATTTTCAAATTTTAGACAAGATTGGCCTGTTTTTCGTGGTATAAGTCGTTAATCGCACCTTGTAGATGTGCTGTTACAGTTGTAAACACCACAACTCGTGATGTTTACAAGTTCCTGACCCTAACAGCACACCTACACGTGCGATTGAACTATACGAAAATTATTTGCATGTCTCGATTGCGTTAGTTTTTTTTTCAAATCAAACGGGAAAGATAAGCAAATGGAGCCAACAATTTGTGCCAACATTTCCCCCCCTTATTTAGAGGGAGTCGATCTGTTTCGACAAAAATGTTTTAATACAGATGTTTCTGAGGGTCACAAGATGCATCGACAAAGGTTTCTCTCGCTCTTCTTACAGACATGCTGAATTGTCATTCATCAGAACACTGCCCTCACACGCTCAACTATTGACGTCAGTCATGGAGTGTCTCCCACCACATAATGAGTGTATCTCACTCGATAACATGACTAGTTTTATACACTCTACGTTGTCAATTTCAAGTCAACGATGTCATAAATACAATAGACCGTCACACAGTACTGACAGCTAAAAAATTTACACCGCGCCACAAAGATAAGACTTCTTGTGATAATGAAACTGCATGCAGAATGATTTTCATATTTATAGTGCACATCCCACGATTAATATCCTTTTATGAAACATTGGATTTTAGAATCAATTTATTTTAATTGATCTGTGATAATTTTTGTCTTTATCTGATATCGCTCAAGCTTGAACCAGTCTATCAAAACATAAAATTTGTAAATCAGTTAAGATATAATGCGCTTAGGGGACAGATATTCAGACTCTCAAATTCATTTGACCTACCACTTGTAGGGGCTCATTTTGGAGCTTATGGAGTAATAAAGTTTTTACCAGCTTAGTTTTGTGAAAATCGTGAATTTTAATTTCCCCATAGATATGAAACAGGGATGGCGGTCATTTTTAATTGGAAATATCGGTACATGTTGGGTAATTTGTTTCTCTCGTACCAAATTTGACAGCGGGACCCTGATTTTTATTTTTGTTTTTTAAAAGAGGATTGGTAAAAGTTTGTTGAGGAAAGTTTGAACAAAAGCTTTCATTTCCGAGGTGCGAACTGCTTTTATAATCGACAGTAAACATGCCGTATGTTCTAATCTGGAAATTCTTTTTGCGCTTATATGACACATA
>LD384226.1:10436-24304 GCA_001465055.1 Ptychodera flava
GGTTCTGTTACATGTTCAATGAGAGAAGTAGATGTTCTAAGATTTCTCGTCAGTTATGGTCAGAAATGAAAGGCCACGAGTGGTTAATATCAACATTTATCTTAACATTTAAAAGTTGACATACAGTTCATATACAATTACAATAAGTGGAAGATAAAGCTATGGAGAGCTATGCAGAGAGGAAATGATATCAATGTCTTATTTTCAACCTAGGTGGCTTAGCCATCGTCTTAACTGCTTATCGGCCTTGAGATAAATTAACTAATCTCCTAGCGGACCTACAATGATGTAAGAGGTGCGCCTTAACCATTTTTGTTTCGCATCGAAAAAATATATCGCTATTGAGGAATTAGACCTCAACATTCCTCATTTAAAGTCAATAATATTGCTAACCAGTCGGTCTATGAAAGAATACATTCACTGGGTGTGAAAAGATGCTTGCAGACTCAGAAAGATAATGTTGTTTACTTTATCAAATTTATCCGATAATGTTACCCGTGCGGTAGCCATATATCAATATCTAAGAGGCATATCTATGACCTTTCATGGATAAACTATTTCTAAATAAGAAGTGCGCAGTTAACATATAAAAGGCAACTAACATCTTAGACTAGTATACATGACAGCTTCCCTTACACAGATCTAGACGAGGATATGTCGCTATTGCAGCCTAAAGAGATAACTTGCCACGTCCATCAAACTGATGACACCTGAAGAGTCACAGTTCAGCTCTTACGTTAGATTGGTAATCCCCGTATCTTTTAGCTGACAACATTGAAACTTGAAGGCTAAAGTTATAGAAATGTACTTACCTTTACCTTGCAAATTGAATTGCATCGTGAGCCAGAGTTACAAACCATGAGGCATACAGTATTTTAGCAAAAGTTATGATGATCAAGTTTCAAGCGAATGGAACTGAGAGCATTGCTGCAGGGAAAAATCCGAACTTTGCTCTTTTTATTCACTCTTTCACAAGCTGTGAAATTTTTCCACCCTGCAATGCGACTACAAATGTCGCAAGAAACCGCAAGTACCCCGATTTCTTGCAGTTTGCAATGGTCGGCGGTACCACTGCACTTAGATTTGATCCACATCTGTGAATTAAAATAATTTGAAATTGGTGAATGCGATGTATGAAAGAAATCGCGAGTTTTTTTCTGACGGCGACGTCGGGAAGTTATCGTTGGTTTAGGTGCCGGTGGTTCCGGGAGTATGGGGAGAAAGCATTTTACCCCATGGGGAAACGTACTACCGATCGCATCCATTCCACGCATGCGCAAATATACTGCAAGGTCATATGCTACGACGCAGCGTACTTCTAATTTTACTGCGATCAAATTTACTTATGAGAGTTTCAAACCAAATTTATCATCAATGCTTTATAAACTGCTGAAATGGCTTTATTTGGCACAATGTCACTGACTTGAACCAAGTCTAGATCTACACTGCACTGTAAAGGAAGTAAAGAAAAACATGATATTTTTTACTCTGTAGAGAGGAGTTTAATACATTTAACACCAAATTACAGCTTGTGGCGCCTGAAGCACTTCCTCTAGTATCAACAATGCAAGTTGAGGACATTTTTACTTCAACGCATCCACTTTGTGAAAGGACGTGACACAGTGGAGTTCAGTTTTCTATATTTTTTTCGGACCGGCTACGTTTGTTGCAAATTTGATTGTATTTTTATCTTTATTGAACTGATATAATCATCACTTACTTGATCAACAGTCTGACGGCGATTTGTTGCAGTTCTGTAGCCCCAACTTATCTCGGCGAAAACAAATGATCGAAGTTCTGATTTTTTGACTGCTATACTGTACAATGTATTCAACCTTTCAATGTTAACGTTTAGTTATACTCTTTGTATCGGTAGCTGTCCTGTAGCGTCTAATCTAAATCCACTTCTACTTTAAAACCCATTGAGAGGGAACTTTCCATGGCACCTCAGTAGTGTAACAGCTTTTTAGTAGTTTATAACTCATTTATAGGCAATAGGATGTCTAACATTAACACCTGATCGGTACATAGGAGGGGCCATTACAAAAGTTG
The DNA here is from genome assembly GCA_001465055.1 of Ptychodera flava. Taxonomy (NCBI): domain Eukaryota; kingdom Metazoa; phylum Hemichordata; class Enteropneusta; family Ptychoderidae; genus Ptychodera; species Ptychodera flava. Next base: position 12,489 of record LD384226.1, read on the forward strand.
AAAACAGCCATTTTGTCCGATCATTGTGTACGAGTTCCGTGAAAGGTGTCAAAATGATTGGCTGATCTAATAAGTGTAGATAAACATCGAGTTAGTGGATTTGTTATGATCCCAACCTGGCCAGTTTCTGTGTGGGGAAATGTTGGAATGGATGTAGACACTGCAAGAATGGCCCCTGCATTGTATTACTGCGCACTCAACCATGCATCATCATAATCGATCAATTAAAGAAATTAATACCATTACGGCAATAATAATGATACGAGTAAACTAATTCTGAATTATTTTCCCAGCGTACGTAGCGGCAACGGCCATATGGTAACAGTCAGGTGGGCGGCTTGAAAAATTATTAGCTCGATGAGACATACGGAAATATCGGTAAACATTAAGGATGAATTTTAGGGAAACCTGTCGCACTTTTATTTAATGGAAATGTGACAATAGTACCTAAACTTACATTCAGTTTCTCTCGGCCATTATTAATTTATCATAATTTATTCACAAATTTCAGATCTCTACCGAGACAGAGGTACCAATGACCATGAAAATGTTTCCAGGAATTCAACAAAAGAAGAAGAATATCAACAATTACGTGATTTTACACACTCTCAATACCAGCAGCTCGACGCATCAAAGATGCACGTTTAAAGTTTTAATGAGACAAGGTCGTGGATTGATATCTTTTTTAATTAATCTTACTTCTTCATTAAGTGGTTGACATATCGATATTCTCAATAAGGAAAAAGTAGATGCCTTTCAGTGATTTTTGTGATTAATTTTAACGGCTTTCCGAGGAAAAATAGCTTAGAAGCAAGAAGATTTTGGTTACCCTTTACCAGTAGGTGGGAAGCCGTTTGCCTCTAATATTTAAATCGTTAAGGATAATGTTCATCAATAGATTAATTTTCTGAGAAACATGGCCTTCTTATTAATTAATATTTTTCTCCTTGACCATACCGAAATGAAATTAAAATTGTATCCCTATTTTACAATCTCCCCACCCACCCTAATAATGCTTCTCCTGCCCTTCTCGACTTTCCTAATATCTCGTCCCCCATGTACATTCTGAACCTATTACAGAAAAAAATAATGTGACTTTGACTCAGATTCACGTATTGTTTTAATCACAAAATGTCCCGATGAATCATTTCGTATGTTGTGCAACAACAATTGCGTGTCAGAACGTTGGATCGTGCTAGAATTATAATACGGTTCTTGTCAGAGAAATATTCTTTTGTTGTCTTACAGAAAACATGGTCATCTCCAAAATATGTTTTTTAAAAGCCAGCATTTTCCAAAGTGATCTTTCTGCCAAAACACAAGTCAAACATTGGCTGTTTATTTATTGGCAGTAAATAATTGGATCCAAATCGTTTTCGTAGTTAAGGGTTTCGTATAAGTTAAAGAGGAGTCTCTCATATAATTTTCTTACGTCAAAATGTTCAAAAATAAATTTTGAATCATGGTAACATTTAGAACTGAAACCTGATGATTAATGACATGTAAAACAAGTTTAATAATTATGTTTCTAAATTTAAACCTATATAACTCTGACTTCACCAAAAGTATGACGCTGCTAGATTAAAATGTCAAAAAGAGGTCGTAAATCGCTATAAGAATATGACAGCACTCGAAACTCTAAGCGATAAATTTAAAGTCACTGAATAGAAAAATAAGTATAACAGTGACACCAAATACTTGAAGGTCACCTTTATCAAGACTATTTATCGTACTTCAGAGTATTTTGACAATGCAGGTATAAAATTTAATACAAATAGAGGTAAACAGATATCACAAGAGCGCCCTAAATGTTTTCCAATCGCAAAACCTGTCTGAACTTGACGAAACAATGATTTACAAGGCAATTCGCGGTAGTGGCAGCTTTTTTTCACCAAGCACATTTTGTCGACACTAAAGTAAGGAACAGCCAAAAACTTAATGATTACCGAAAATCAATTTAGTTTTCGAAGTTTAGGAAAAATTAAAACACGCCTTTATGTACACTCCAAGGAGCCATAGTTATGAAAGCAATATATATACACGCATGTAAATGTATCATATTACTAAAATGCAACCCCATTGTATGGTGCACATGTTGAAAAATGCGAGTCAAACGTTTTACTAAGGTACCATTCATTCTGTCTATCATTCTGTAGCCATCGATACGGTACATCTTTATCAATAGCAAGCTATCACGAGTTAAAAAATAAACTGTTGTCAAGTCTGCCAAGGTGACCTGTTGGAACGATGGATAGAAAAGTAGCAATCGGTCACCACAGGCGAACTGTCGAGTAGGATCAATACATTTGCGAAACTTCAAAGCTCAACAAGAACTTTAGTCATGAAGTGCTTTATTTGCAGTCGCTACTCAACTTATACAGCTTTATTCCTAACAATCTTATCGCTTAACCTATTTCGTGAGGTGCCGCCACGCTGAACACCGACCTTTTTGAACCCCCACCCCCGCATACAAACAAACAAACTGACATTTGCGTAACTTTCATGTTCTCGAGAGCATGTTGTGGTTTAACGGTTGCTAAACTACACTTTGTGTGTGCTAAGTTACGTTAGGGAGAAGAGGGCGAAATGCATTCTGTTATCGGCAAATATAAAAATGCATGATCAAATGTAACAATTATCGGTTAGCTTTGCACGCTCGAAATAACAACATTATAAGGACAACTCAGACAACCACGTTAAAGCTTATTTTTTGTTGTTTTGTAGACTTTGTTCCTGCAAATAAAAAGCATGAAAATTTTAGCCTGTCTCTGATCATATCTCACTGAAAACATGGTTACGGTATGTTTATCAAGAGTTGTTTTTCAAAAACCCGGCATTCTCAAGGAGTGAACTTTCGGTCCACTCACTTGCTATTCCATGTTAATCATTGATTGTTTCCTAATATTATTGTGACCACTCGTACTGTGCTAATATTGTTTTCAATTTAGTAAATGCTTTGCAGGAAAAATCACACACTATTTACGAGCATAGTCGGTCTTTGTCTAGGATCTCGACTTCGTGTTTTGGCATTCTCCCATTCGGTTGAAGCCTAGCGTACATCGTTGCCGAGGAGAGGTCCTAGTCTAGAGGAAAGTATGCGAAGCAGTGGACCTGAAATCTGACCGATTACCAAAGTGACTTCAGTCGAAGAGAATGCATTTTGCCTTTATTGTTTTTTTAATGAGATGGAGACGTATATATTGAGAGGACTGATATCTAGCATTCTCAATCAGCAAAAAACAGGTCATTTCATGCGTTATTCCGAGAAATGTTCAATAAATAAGGAGGAAAGAAATCAATACTGCTTGCACAATTTTCATTTATTCCATGAAACATTCATATTTTAATACAATACCTGATGCCTTCGCACATTTACAAGCAAAAAGATCACTGAAAACGTTGATGTCGGTACAATCTGATTAAAATAAGAAGTAACTATCCCGACGTTTCGACCTTCCACGTCTTGTGCTGTAAGTCACCTCATTACATCTGAACCACTGCCACAGAATATTGCGTTGAAATCTGGCATCAGCCTAGACATCCAACCAATCGTTGAGAGGTTTGCAAATTCTATGAACATTTTCATTATCAGAACGAAGCTAGTGATAAGAACAGTAATGAAATTGCATGAACCAGGTAGTCTCAACTGCAATGTGCCTGCAAGACCGACAGTTCAGTCGTTTGAGGGCGCTCTCAACACATCCCTCTCTTTCTAGCAGTGAGCGCCCTCGAAAGACAGATCTTTTAGTCTTGGTGTTTTCCAAGGCCAACAAATATTAACGACATCAAATTACACAAGGTCAGCATTCACTCTTCATGTCTAAAACTAGAATAAGCAAGAGAAACCACGAAATTATTTTACATCACACTCACTCACGCATCCTGTTTGGAACAATCTGATTAGCTCCTGCAAGTCGTGAGATGTGGACGCCATATTCTATAACAGTGGTTCAAATGTAGTGGGGCAACAAACTGCCACCGATGATAGCACAGAAGACATAGAGGTGAAAACGTCGCAATCTCTACATACAAGTGTAATCAGATTTTTTAAATGACACAGACGTATTACATCACAGCATATGGTTGGATCAAATAAATGTATCTTAAAGCAAGGTTTCGGAAAATAGGGTGGTGCAGTTTCTAATATATTTCATATTCATCATACTGTCAATGAATAACATTTAATCTATAAGATTCGGACAAAACATTCTGTCGGATATGTTATTGAATGTAAATGTTTCGAGCTGAAAAACAAGTCTAATTCTAATTAAATGAAATTATGAGAATTGTTAATAACATCCACAAGGTCCAACAGAGGGCGCCTATTTTTATGCCAACATGTTGTTTCTTTGAAACGCTCAGTGTGACAAAATGACAGATTGAAGACCCACTACTACAACTCAAAGTACAGCATAGTTGTCAAGACAATCCGGGATTTCATTGATAGCCTCTGTAGCTGACATTCCTAAACGCTGGCGAGGCACAATTGGAAGACAACACGTCAGGGGCCTTCAAACTATACAAATGATATTTGATTTTTCATCAATTATCACTTCCTTCACCATTGATTTATATTATATTAGCCTTAAATATGTACTGTATAATAGAACAGCTTCTTCTCAAAATCCTGATCATCCTTAAAATGTAAGCCTTTCTTTCGATAACAATCTTGGTTTACACATATGTGTCGCACGAACATCTTAATTTCCCTTTTAGTAGTTATCAAGTAGGTCTCTCTCCATATAGCGGCAAAAAAGCTGGTTTTCTTATTTCTGAGGCTTTCTTGCAAGCAATTATAAATGTATCTCAATTAAATTTAATTGTGCGTACAGATTAATCGGGGATTTAAAAATCACAATTCTTTCAAAATTCTTGCACACATAAAAGATACACCTTATTGAAGTAGGGTAACAATGTCGTTGATTGATCGGTATGGACTTGAAAGAAGTTTGTAGACTACAAAATACCTAAAACGTAACTTAGTGTCTCATCCGAAGGGTATCACAACTGCATAAAACAACGTCAGCTTGTACTCCGAACAACTATCACCACTAATTACCTCGCCATCCCTGTGCGCATTTAATTTATCATTACACAGTAAGTATGGCTATGCCTGTGATAGCTATCGCACCTTAGAAAAATTCATATAGTGTGCACTAATTAATACCAATTATGATCTTTTCCATTACATTTCTTTCCTGAAACAAGGACCACTTCAGCTCAGTGTTGTGGGATTCATACATCTTCAGTAGCTCGTTCAAATCTTTCTTTAAAGGCGTTGAACTGTGCCTCCGTTGATTGCTTCACTTTTTCTACATTGAAGCTCATGTACCTAGCTATTGTCCGCAGATCGAATGGCTGTCGGGGTAAAGAAATTATAAAAATGATTCGCTCTTACGGAAACTATAATATACCCAAATCGCTTGACATAATTTGGTCAGATCCTTGCATCGTCAATTCAAGTATTTGTACTCATCATACAGTGTCAATCAAAATATGATATTCGAAAGCAATCTCACACGCAGCAGGTTTTCAATTCTACAGCCTAATATTGATACATACATACATACATATATATATATATATATATATATATATATATATATATATATATATATATATATATATATATATATATATATATCGGGAGTCATAAAAATAATAGAATTAAGAAACAGGGTCATAAGTGACGAGTTATCAGCAGCATAATGTTCTAAGACAAGTGTTTGGTCCTTTTAAGAAATATAATTGTCTGCAGCTCTCAATCCTAGTAAAGTATACATTTTCCAAAAGTTAATATATAGGTTATATGCTGTGATTTGCATTTTATAAACATTATTTATATAAGGATCACATACAACGAAATTGAATCCCTATACAAACAATGCAGTGTTTCCCGTAGAACTTCGCACCAACGACTGATAATAAAAACTCTCGAAAAATGTCTCAGATTTTTTTCAAATGCCTCTTTCTAAACGGAGTGTTAAAGGTGTTTGTCCATGGATCAATGAACAAGACAAATTCTTTCATCATTTTAATAAATCGATCTAAAGCCTCAAATTACTATTATGGCAGACTCAGTTGATAAGATTGATACCACAGCTTTTGATCACGCGAATTTCAACAGGAAAGACTGCAGCGTCTGTACAGGGAAAGGTAAAAACCAATTTTTCAGAGTTATTTAAATTGACTGCCGCATTAAATTCTTGTCAAATAAACGGGCCCGAGTATCATCAATATCCAGGCTTTCAAGAAATACGCTTTATTGGGTTACCAGCACCGGTATTTGCAGACAATTCATTGTTTAGAAGAGCCAATTGTCCGCACCCCAAAGTCTACATACACAAACCTATTTCCCACTATGTGAAATGGGAATTAATATTCATATTTTAAGAGATATTGTTATTGTCTTGTTTATCGCATCTGGGGTATCATTCAGAAATAACTTCGGTCATGTAGTTGACTAAATAGAAGGCGGCTGAATCAGCCTACTGGTATCTTTGTTATGTCACCCAATTCGGTATGTAAAATTAGTAGTAGTTAACCACAATGTCGCGACGTAATTAGAGTAGTTTATGGTACATAAAGGATTAAATGCAACACTTCTTGTTATTTTGAGGAGATTTCCCCTTTCTCATGTTCCCAATTCGTGTATTTCCAGGCGAAGGATCAAACGCAAGTGTGAAATTACAAAAACCAAAAATAATTCAACCGCACGTAAGAATCGGACATCATGCTGATCTCTTTACTTACAAACTTATGAAACTGCGTTGTTATTTTCAATAGATCATAAACGTATACTGGAAAATACAGTCAAGGAATTTCATTACTTTGATCATATTCACCTCAAAATACATGAGCTGGTCCTGGTCCTGAGCTTGTTCATTTAGAAGACTATCGGTATCACCGCCATCTGAAACGCTGCCTGACGTGTCTTCCGGCAAGTCTCTGTCGTGACTAAACATTGGAATACACGCATGCTCTTTATCCGTCTCCTCAGACACAACCTCAGTTGCTGGTTTTGAAAATACAATAATAGACTGTTGGTGACATTCATTTACTTGCAAAAGTCGTAGACAACACTTTGATGTATGTCTGACAGTGCTTGTATATCGATAATATATATTAAAATCCTCCATGAAATCAACAACTCTATACACTGTGGTTTGAATTCGACGTGAACGACCATAGTACTCATCCAAGAGGGTGAAAACATTGTTTCATCAACTGTTTGCTGTGTTCAATACACTCTAGTTGTATGAAAAAATAACGTTTACTGAAGTACCTTCAATTTTCCTCGAAGATTTTATGAACGAAGTCTGCAAAAATGAGATTGGCTTTGTCACCTCTACTCACATTACAAGTTTTTTTCTTTTTGCTCATCGTGAATATGTAGCAGGTTTCATCAACTTTCGCACAGTACTCTCAGAGTTAACTCACTAATTACAAAACTTTATTTAATATGCGAATGAGCTGTTTATTAACTTGACACTACTCGATGCTTCATAGGACAATTAGATATGTAGCACGTTTCATCAAATTTAATGCTGTAATTCTGGAGAATTAATCTTCTGTAATATAATATTAATCACTAATTACAAAGATAATTAAATAAACACATGAACTCTCAATTAACTTGACACTGCTCAGTGATTCATGGAACAATTAGGTATTTATCAGATCAATATACGTAGCAGGCTTCACCTAATTTGGTGCCATAATTTTAGAGTTATGTACCTAATTACAAAGTTCATTAAATTTGTAAATGAACCCTAAAATAACCTGACATTACAAAATGCGTTACAAGACTGTCCGTATTCGTCAGATGAGTATCTGTAGCATGTTTCATCAAATTAAATGCCGTAATTATGGAATAATATCACTAATTATAAAGTTCATTTAATATGCAAATAAACAGATAATTAACTTGACACTACTCAATGTTTCATAGCACAATTGGATATTTATCAGATCAATATCTCTAGCAGATTTCATCAAATTTGTTGAATTTATTTTGCAGTAACATGAATAATTACAAAAGTTCATTAAATATGCAAATGAGCTATCTATTAACTTGACACTCCCTGATGCTTTCCTGAACAATCAGATATTTATCAGAGCAATATCTGTAGCAGGTTTCATTAAATATACAAATGAACCCTTAATTAACTTCACACTACTAAATGCTTTACAACATCATCAGATATCTGTAAGATCAGTATATGCAGCAGATTTCATCAAGTTTGGTGCATCTATTTTATACAACAAATTACAAAACTTCTTAAAATATGCAAACAAGCTACTTATTAACTTGACACTGCCCAATGCTTCTAAGTACGATCAGATATCTATCAGATCAGATCAATATGTGTAGCAGGTATCATTAAATTTGGTGTAGGAATTTCGGAGATATATCACTAATTGCAAAAGGTCATTAAATATGCAAATGAGCAGATACTTGACATGACACTCACAGTATCAACATAAAGTTCTGAGATTGTCATCAGCAAAAGGTTTCATGAAATTTTGTTTAGTGTTTCTTGATTTATGTCGACACTTTCATTACTCTCTCCATAGGAAACCATTATATGAAAAAATGACCTTTCACAACCTCATTAATATGCAAGCAATACTCACCAAAATCTAATCAGTTCTTACTCTTAGCATATGGTTCCTATCTACAAAATCTGACTGGAATCCGTCCAGGCGTTTTTGAGTTATCGTGTGAACAGACAGGCACACACACAAACATACGGACAAACAGACAGACATCACTACGACAATAGCTCACGTATTCACACTTGAGCTTAAAAGGTAAACCCCATCTACACAACCAATACAGATTAATACACATGAACTTCTAATCTTAAAATCTAGGCCTTCTACCACGAATTCATAAGGATTATTTGCATACCTGAAGCCATTACATCACGTCCATACTCCTTGGAAAGTACCAGATCGCTTAAAAAATTTACCCGGTGGTGCAAATCACTCGGCGGTATTCGTATGTCGTGGTGTCGCCTTCCCAGAAGATCTGACATTTGGCAGCGAATAGTATTCATCGTAATCAGCATTTGATGCCTGAATAGATTTAAATGATAACTTCTTTAAGATATCAAAGTGATGGATAAAAGCAAGAGGAATATTGTTTTCCAACATATGTTTACTTTGAAAACGGTTCCAAATCAATTGTCACACGAGAAGAAATTATACAATGTCAAATTATGTCATTGATTTTTACACGAAACACGCGTGTTGACATAGTATTATCTCTTATATATATATATATATATATATATATATATATATATATATATATATATATATATATATATATATTTATAATGAGATATCATGAGCAATGGTTTTCCGTTCTCGAAATTCTTATTCGCCCTACGAAACCTTTGTTCAACTTTGAGTTGAACTTACCGCAACATTTTTCGTAAACACATAAGCTTCGAATGGAAGAAAGCCTGTTATACAGAGTTACTCCATGACAACTCACTTCATCCGATAGTAATATCAAAATACTAAACCAATTTCACAGGGAGAATAACCAAGACTTGTTTTCGATAGCAACATAACTACCAAAAGAGGCAAGATGACAATTCAATGGGTCAATTTTGTTGCCTGAATGGAGTTCATTAGCATTTAAACCAGTGATTATTAGATACACAAAAGCTATACTTTCCCTCTTTAAGCTTCTCGTAAAGTAGTCTATTAGCTTGAATAGTAACTGTACAGTGTTTCCAAAGGGTTGGTACACACAACAACATTGTCTATTTTTAATGCTAGTTCTGCCCTTCATTTTCACACCAGTGGGCTTTGACATCATTTACTGAACAAAAATAACACAAGTCATCGATAGAATAGTAAGCCAGTCATGGTTGACAAACAAACAAACAAACAAACAAACAAGCTGGATGTTTTCTCTGCCATATGAAGAGGACAGAGGTTCCTTCACTTTAACTCACGTAATTGGTGTGCGTTTATGGATGCCGAAATTGTGCTCCATCATCCTCACAGTTCTAATCTGTTTATTCTTAATGACGACACTTATCGGGTAGTCGGGGGGTAAAAAGGTCATCAACATGATAATACTGAGAGTACCGCCGTACAGTGGAGGTAGGACAGTCACACCATCAATGCTGCAAACGTCACCAGCTCTTCCTGCGATATCAATAAAAACACTTTCAGCATATTATTTCACACATTATTACAACTTCTTCTATGAATATATCATATATTAAGAGAGAGAGAGAGAGAGAGAGAGAGAGAGAGAGGGAGTGAGAAAGAGTGTGTGGTGTGTTTGCAAGATTTCTGAAGAATACGCACTGTAAATAAAGTGGTAAAACGAAGTCAAAGGTTTTTCTATATGGGAAGAACACCTCTGATAACATCATTCACCAACGAGTCAGATCCGTACATACATACATACATACATACATACATACATACATACATACATACATACATACATACATACATACATACATACCCAGCTACCTATATACAAAAATACATTATACACATTTTACACATCCCTTTATCCATTTATCAATATATATATATATATATATATATATATATATATATATATATATATATATATATACAAATGTATATATATATATATTATACTTTATTAACTCGTTTGTTTGTTTATTTATTCATTAAATTATTTATTTGTTTGTTTGTTTATTTATCTATTTACTTATCATTTTGTTTATCTATATTTCACCTTGTACATGTGCAGCGACCGCTATATGGTTGATCTTCCTTGTTTCACACGCATAGCCTATCGGATTACGCCAACCACTTACCGCACCTGCAACAAAGTAATAGTGATTATTTATGTATGAAGTTTGAGCTGCACGTGCCAGCACATTTTTTCAAAGCAATATTTCACGTCAAAGATGACAAGGAAACCCCTCGTTTTGTATACTTTTTAAAAAACAGAGATTCTAAAGTTTAATATGGTAGCAGTTTACTCGAAGGATGAAGTGAGTGTATATATTATTGAAAAAACCTCAATTTTGGTATTAATGATAAAAATTAATTTATGTCACAAATTTGACGCCACTTTCTGAAAAGTAATATTTCACTTTGAAGAAGAGTATAAGTAGAAAAAGGTACTATTTTATTTTGCATTATCTATCCTCATTCTATAATGGCAAGGGTTGAAAACTGACATTTATAGCATTTAGATAATATAATGCGAAAATTTGACCCTAATGGAGTGGAGTTTAATGTTTTGGAAATTTTGAAATTTGGAGGAAAAGAAGCCGAAAATAGGGTGATTTACATTCATTTCTATGAATTAACACTCTTTGATTATGCATCTTACGACTGCTTGACACGCTAAAAGGTGAGCCAAACCAGTACTTTAATCTTGGGTTAACAAACGGATCAAAATTGAATGAATATTTGCCAAAAAGTGATCATTTTTGAAAAATGCGCCGTGCTGGGTGCAGCGCCCACTTCAGTGGTAAATCATTATTACATTCTTGTTTTATTCTGTCTTTTCAAGGGTCCTTAAACTTTGATAAGCCACTGGATCTGTTACGTATATTTGCTTGGACATTTAATTATCTCCAGGTCTCTCATGGTCAATTATTATGTCCCTATCGTTTAGTATTATACATAGAAAATCTATATGAAGGCCAAATTGGCTGTCTTTTTTCCATTCTTATATGAGACGTTTGAAACCAAATTCAAATTATGTATAAAGGTAAATGAAGTGTGACAATAGAAAGTTGTCAAACATTGATGACGAACGCAAACTGATATGCACACACACACACACACACACACAC
>LD384301.1:0-13171 GCA_001465055.1 Ptychodera flava
CATAACAACAAAGAACAGTTATCATAAGGTTCAAGTGTAAGTGCAGACAAAAAACATAGTCTGTTTTTTGCAATCAGAAAATTCATATGTTCAACATGATTTAAGGTGGCTGGAAAGGCTATTTTTGCAACAGTTCTTTTCTCAGAGTTAATGTCAAGTTCCAAGTGTAAGAATCAAGATATTTAGTTCAAATTTCCAGGATAAATCCCTTAGTTAATACTATCTCCAAAGAATATAAAAATTGTGTATTTGCAGCCATGAATATGAAATATGACACCAGTAAATATTAAAATTTATTTTTTCATATTTTTTTTTTACATATTTGAATTTAATTATAATTGGATAGTATTAATATTACCAAATTAGTTATAAATATGTTGACACTATTAATTGTAAGATTTGTACGGCAGGATTTGTAAATGAAATTTGTTTTTATGATTTTACATGGGTTGACATATCAAAAAATTATTAAAAATTCTTTCAAATTTCAAAATGTGATTTTTCAAAAAGTGCTTCAAATACAGGAAAATATTGCCATACAAATCTTATCTGTAACCTTGTTAAAAGGGTGTAAAAATTCCATGTCCATATCTCATTTCAAAAATGGGATTAAATTGGTATACAATTATGTAGGAAAACTGTTATTCTGTCAAAAATGTTGAAAACAAGCCATATTTGGATCCCTCTTTTGAAGTCACAGAGCAGTCTTTTTGATTAATCTCACTTTTGACACCTCTTTGACATTCAAAGAATCTAAAAATGCATTTACAATAGCAGTCACTCACTCTCAATGCAAGCACTGCCTTGTCAAACTTTCCTGAAAAACAGCAAATAATGACTTTCCCTTTTCAAACATTTTATTAAAAGCTAGGGGACCTCTACCATAGTTAATACACTAAGGACTCCCCAACTTCTTCTTATGTGGTCAGTTTTTCAGAAGTTTCAACAGGCTATAACTCTGCAATGCCTTTGTGCCCAAATGTCTAGTTTTTTTTGCTCACGTGTTCACACACGTGAGCATATGTCGCAGTGATGTCTGTCTGTCTGTCTGTCTGTCTGTCTGTCTGTCTGTCTGTCTGTCTGTCTGTTGGTCCGATATCTCAAAAACTGCTGATCAGATCAGAATCAAATCTGGTACATAGATTGAGTTTGCAAATGGCAAGAACTGATTAGTTTTTGGTGGGTCTGGCTTGCATACTTTTTGCTCATTTGCATAATTAATGATTTTAGAAAAAACGGATATACATTAAAAACGACTGCACACAATTTGATGAGATCTGCTACAAATGTTGATCACACCAAGATATATCAGCAGTGGTAAGCATTAAGGGGTTAGTTGCTAATTTGCATATTTAATGAACTTTCCTAATCAGGGATATATATCTGGTTTGACAGGATCAAAATTGACCAAACTTTGTATGTACATTGAAGATACTATGATTTAACATTATTGAAAGTCGTTAAGCATTTAACTTCACCCAATTCCCAATTTGCATATTTAATGAACTTTGCTAATTAGGGATATATATTTGAATTGACTGGACCATTGTTGATGAAACTTGCTACATATATTGAAGCTACTATGATACAACATTCTTGAAAGTCATTAAGCATTTTTACCTCAGCTAATTCCGAATTTGCATATTTAATGAACTTTCCTAATTAGGGATATATATCTGAATTAACTTGATTTTAGTTATTGAAACTTGCTATATACATCAAAGATACTGTGATATAATATTATTGAAAGTCAAAAGACATTCCAATTCTTAATTTGCATATTTAATGAACTTTGCTAATTAGGGATATATATCTGAATTGACTCAGCCAAAGTTGACAAAACTTGCTACATATTTTGAAGACACTATGATACAACAATATTAAAAATCGTTAAGAATTTTCACTTCAGCCAATTCCTAATTTACATATTTAATGAACTTTGCTAATTAGGGATATATATCTGAATTGACTGGACCAAAGTTGATGAAACTTGGTATACACATTAAAGATACTATGATACAGCATTATTGAAAGTCATTAAGCAATTTTTCTTCAGCCAATTCCTAATTTGCATTTTCGATGATCTTTCCTCTGAGATTCACTTGATCAAAGTTGGTAAAACATGCTATGTACATTGATAATTATACCAGATTAAAACAATATCGAAAGTCATTTCACATTTTCATGTCAGCTAATCTATAATTTGCATATCTAATGAGCTTTCACAGTTTGGCATATATGGCTTGAAGGACTTGGCCAAAGGTAATTACACTTGCTATATGAAGTGGTGATACAATGACAGCAGTCAAAGAACTTTAATATTTTCATTTCAGCTAATTACATATTTGTATACTTCATGACCTTTTAGAATTAATCGGTGGTGAATATTGTTCATTATGTTGATCATAATACTTTCAATGAAGTAGCAAACGTGGCAAAGGTTCAAATTTACACATAACTGCAATATATAATAAAACGTGAGCATTTTCAATTCATATCTGGTTATTCCACAGAGAATGTTGACTACTTTTATATTTTAATAGTTTTGTTGAAGTTTATAACTGACGCTCTAGCCTTTCCAACCACCTTAAACAATTGACAGTATTTATTAACGTCTATCCTATACATTAATTATTGTAGATCTGATGAGCACAATGGTAATTTGGTACCAGGACTTGGCATGGCATTCGGGCTGTTGCTGCACTTACGCAGTCCAACTAAAATAAAATTGATCCAGCATATGAATTCCATTGAGATGTTTAAAGGGGGCATTAGTCAGAAAGTAAGTTTTTTCAAGAACATCAAATGTACATCTGACCACCTAAGCATATTTTTTCATCTCACTTATTCTATGGGCATGTACATGTATATGGTACAGATCAAGTTGCATATTCATACATACTGAAAATATGATTGTTTATTGAAAAAACAATACAGTTTGCATAACAGTAACCAGCTGCTCTTCAAATGATGAATACTGTAAAAACCCTATTAATTCGACCACTCTATTAATTCAACCAATCTATTTTGTAGTCCTCATGGACACCGTCCGGGGGGGACTTATAGGTTTGGTCATGTCCGTGCGTCCATCCATGTGTGCGTGCGTGCATGCATCCATTCATGCAGATATCTCAGAGATGCCTGGAGCGATTTCATTCAAACTTAGTACAAGGATTATCACCTATGCCATACATATGCACGTTGATTTGTTTTACGATCCGATCCAATATGGCCATCTGGCAGCCATTTTGTTTCCTGTATTTGATGTCAGTGCGTATGTTCACGCAAATTTCTCAGTGATGCTAGGAGTGATTCCATTCAAACTTGGTACATAGATTACCCTATATGTTATACATATGCTCATTGATTTTTGTTTTGATCCGATCTATTATGGCTGCATGGTGGCCATTTTGTTTCCTATATTTGACGACTGTTTGTTCGTTCACATAAATTTCTCAGCGATGCCGGGTGCGATTGCATTGAAAGTTGGTACCTATATGAATCCCTATCACATATATATGCACGCCGATTTTTGTAAGGGTTTGATCATAAATGACTGTGTGACGGCCATTTTCTTTCCTGTATTTGATATCCATCCACAAGGTCCCCAGGTATGATCCACAGGCGTTAGAGGATGAAATTAATATTAATGGGGGTGTCCATGCATAAGGGCTCATGAATGCAGATATCTGAGATAATCCTGTGCCAATTATTTTAAACTTGGTACAAGGATACTATACTATGGCATACATATGCAGGTCTATTTATATTGGTGTGGCATGCATAATTAGTTCTAATTTGCATAATTCGAGGTTAGAGCGCTGTTTTTGGTACAACTGTGCCAAATTTGATGAAACTTTGTGCAGATGTTTTAAGTTCCAATGGACACCATCCGGGGGACTTATAGGTTTGGTCATGTCTGTGCGTCCGTGCGTGCGTCCTTGCATCCGTCCGTCCATTCACGCAGATATCTCAAAGATGCCTGGGGCGATTTCATTTGAACTTGGTATAAGGATTACTTCCTATGTCATACAGATGCACGTTGATATTTTGTGATATGATCCAATATGGCTGCCAGGTGGCCATTTTATTACGATTTTTTCATGTACAGATCCATTACTCAGGCATGTTTCAACAGATTTTATTCAAAGTTGGTACAAGGACATTGACCAATGTCATAGCTGTGCACATCAATTTGTTTTGTGATACGATCCAATATGGCTGCCATGCGGAAATTTTGTTACGATTTTTTCATGTACAGAGCCATTAACTCAGGCATATCTCAACCGATTTTATTGAAACTTGAATGGATGTGATGCGAATAGCAGACCTTTTATCTTTGTGATTAGTTCCAGCGTTAATTGTTTACATGTTGATATGTTGATATTGCTTTCCAGGTATTTGAAGGATTTAACAAACTTGGAATTTGTATGGGTGTAAAAGGCACGAGGCTATTGGTTGACAGACTGGTACAACAGTTTGATGAGGACATCTCATCGATGAAAAAAAATATTGAGGTAAATTATTTTACAAAAATTGTTCAGCTGAAGTTAATTTTACTTGGTGTGGTTTGCTTTTCTTATAAAGTTTAGTCTGGATATTTTCTTATATGATACACATACAATGATGTAGAAGCTACTGTTACAGTAATATCCTAATTTCAGATGGAGTGCAACATCTGCATTTATCAAAACTGTGCATTATGATCAGTGATTGTAATGAAGAAATTTGTACACTTTAGGGTTTGGCAATCCATGATACTGTGTACTATGAGTTTACCAGTATGGTGAATTAATTTATTTAATTTTTATTTTAATCCAGAGAGACATTTCTGTCAATGAAGGACTCAGAGACATATCTGACGATGAAGTACCCGAGGAAGGCAATTTAGAAAGAACAGGTGTAAGGCAGAGACTGTTTCAAAATGGAGACAAAGTAGATGATGAGGAAGAAGAAGCACAGCCACTAGATGACATTCAGTGTAATGCATATTATCTTTCCATAGACTTGCCAACATACCGGTAGTTCACCAATACCTGCATAGCCTTTGATGTTTGCCGTTCTCTTTCAACACCATGTCTATTGCACAAGTTGGCATCAGATATTATCTACAATAGGCCATCAGCTGCCTACCTTACTTCTTTATATGCCGTACATGTTAGTGATGAATATTACCCAAAAGGTTGATTGTGACAGTGACTAGCTTTAAATATTTCTGAAAATTATGTGCTCTTTTTAGTCCCCACGGACACCGTCCGGGGCGACTTATAGGTTTGGTCATGTCCGTGCGTACGTGCGTGCATGCGTGCGTGCGTGCGTGCATGCGTGCGTCCGTTCACGCAGATATCTCAGAGATGCCCGGAGCGATTTCATTCAAACTTGGTAAAAGGATTACTTCATATGTCATACAGGTGCACGTTGATTTGTTTTTTGATACCATCCAATATGGCTGCCAGGCGGCCATTTTATTATGATTTTTTTCATGTACAGAGCCATAACTCAGGCATGTTTCAACAGATTTTATTCAAAGTTGGTACAAGGACATTGACCTATGTCATACACATGCACATTGATTTGTTTTGTGATATGATCCAATATGGCCGCCGTGTGACCATTTTATTACGTTTTTGCATGTCCAGAACCATAACTCAGACATGTATCAAGCGAATTTATTCAAAGTTGGTACAAGGAGATTGATCAATGTCATACATATGCACGTTAATTTGTTTTGTGATACGATCCAATATGGCTGCTATGCGGCCATTTTATTACGATTTTTTCATGTCCTGAACTACAATTCAGACATGTATCAAGCGAATTTATTCAAAAGTATGTTTATCACAGACTGAATGAAGAGGACTCTATCCTCTCTGAGGACCTGTAATCAAAGTACCCATAAACAAGTGGGGACTGTGTCATCAACGATGACTTGTTATTAGTCCCCACGGACACCGTCTGGGGGGACTTATAGGTTTGGTCATGTCTGGGCATCTGTGCGTGCGTGCATGCGTGCGTCCGTTCACGCAGATATCTCAGACATGCCCTGGTAAATTTTTTTTCAAACTTTGCACAAGGATAGTACCCTACCCCATACAGATGCACATCGATTTGTTTCACAATGTGATCAAATTTGGCCATGTTAGAGGACTTTTTAGTTTACACCTCCATAGACTCCCATGTATAAGTCAGTTCTCCATAGACTCCCATGTATAAGGCCAAGAAAAATAAAAATTTAGTTTCTCATCGTATTCGTATTGCAAAAAGGATGCAGTGACACAGTTTTTAGTCCCCACGGATGAAGTCCAGGGGGGCTTATAGATTGGGTCATGTCCCTCCGTTCACGCAGATATTTTGACAAAATGTCACGTGACCTCAGTGACCTTTGACCTCAAATATACATATTTGTCCATAACTCAGTAACCACAAGTGCTACACCCTTCATATAGGTATGATGCGACACCCTATGATGCCACATATTGTACCTCATTAATTATGTGCATATCTAATTTTGAGCGAGCCAATGGAGCTAGAGTTCTGAATTTTGGTATATAGGGATAACTTAGCAATACAATTTTTTTGACAAAATGTCACGTGACCTTAATGACCTTTGACCTGAAATATACATATTTGTCCATAACTCTGTAACCACAAGTGGTACACCCTTCATATTTGGTATGATGGGAGACCTTATGACGCCACATACTGTACCTCATTATTTATGCACATATCTAATTCTGAGCAAGCCAATAGAGCTGGATGTCTAATTTTTGGTATATACGGATAACTATCGGATAGAAATTTTTTGACCAAATGTCATGTGACCTCGATGACCTTTTACCTAAAATATATGTTTATGTCAATAAATAAGTGACCACAAGTGCTATGTCCTTTATATTTAAGTTTGTATGTGTGATGTGTGATAGTGAGCATGCGTGCGTGAGTGCTTCACGAACTCTACAACGTGTGGAGCCGTCTCCGTCAGAAAAATGTAACAACGTAGCCGGCTATTGAAACACTCTTTTTTGGGAGTGGAGATTTAGCCGAGCGGTTCTCTCTGTTGCCTCTCCGCTAGGCGACTGATGCCGTATGTTGTAGGTTCGAACCCAATTGAAAACTAGCCGTATTATCTATCCTGGGTTGTTATGGAGGCATCATGGGCCAGTGGCTAGAGCAGTGGACTCACGATCAAAGGATGGTGAGTTCGAGCCCTGGCATGGCTAAGGTGTTGTGTCCTTGAGCAAGGCACTTTATTCCTCATTGCTTCTTCCCACCCAGGAGTGATGGGTACCTGGTAGGACAGTGGTTGTAATGTGTGCGTTTAGCTCTGCTGCGCTTATTGGCTTCACATGTGAGCTGTTGTTTGCTCCACAGGGAGTTGAGTGGTATCATATTAGGTCCAGTGACCAGGGGTAATAATAATTGTAAAGCGCCTTGATCACATGAATTTCAGGATATGAGCGCTATATAAGAACCCATTATTATTATTATTATTATTATTATTATTATTAGCTCTGCTGGTGGACAGAATTGTCCCCGAGGCTATCGTTCGCCCAGTTAAAGTGATGTATTTGTTGCTTCGCTTTGATTAAGTTTGTATGTGTGATGTGTGATGGTGAGCATGCGTGCGTGAGTGCTTCATGAACTCTACAACGTGTGGAGCAGTCTCAGTCAGAAAAATGTAACAACTTAGCCGGCTATTGAACCACTCTTTAGCTCATATTTGGTTTTATATATAAATACCAAAAAGAGCTTATATGATGAGTCTGAGTGGCGTCTGTATGTCTGTATATTTGTGGGTATGTGCGGATGTATGTCCGTCACACACAAAGGCTCCCATACCGCCAAAGCTACCGTCTCAGTATTTGATGTACAGGTAGATGTAGGGGTTGAGATGTGAATTTGTTCAAATGAACACATCAGTGTCAAAAATGTGCAAATGAGGTAAGAAAAAGGGAAATACTGCAAGTGTGCAGGAGTGGTGGCAGTGAACTGAATCAGCCCACACATCTGAATAAGAGGATTTTGACCTTTAACCTATTTGTATGCAGGGTACCTATTATGTTTGGGAGTGGTAGCAGTAACTGAAACAGCTAATTGTTCATTTCCTGTCATTGTTTATGAACTGTGTCATATTAAGAAATCTGCTGAAACCATATGGATGTCTATTTTTGTTCATCCATGGTAGAAAGATTCTCTGCTATGCATGTTGCTTAAGTTGACCTTCAGTATCTAAAGTTTCAGTACTTATTTACTTTTGTCATTCTTAATTTTCTGGTTTAAATATTTCTTGTTGTTTTTCTGGTTGTACTGTGCAGAAATTGTCATAACATCAACGTATAATTTTCCTGCACTGAACAGATAGAAATAACACTTATTGTTGATCTTTGGTATGTACCAATTCTGATCAAATTTGAGCGACACCGTATAATTGCGAGTTTTTTTGGGGGAGTGGAGATTTAGCAGAGCGGTTCTCTCTGTTGCCTTTCTGCTAGGCGACTGGGTTCGAACCTGATTGAAAACTGGCTGTATATCCTTTATATTTAATAGGATGGGAGACCTTATGACAACACACGCTTTACCTCATTAATTATGCACATATCTAATTCTGGGCAAGCGAATAGAGCTAGAGGTCTGATTTTTGGCATATAGGGATTAATTAGCAATACAATTTTTTTTCAAAATGTCACGTGACCTCGATGACCTTTGACCTTGATTATACATATATATGCATAACTCAGTAACCACAAATTCTATACCCAGGTCCCTCCAATTTTGATAGGATATTAGACCTTAAGATGTCATATCTTGTACCTCATTTATTATGCGCATATGTGTTTCTTGGCTGGCCAATACAGCTAGAGGTCTGATCTTTTTTCCTGATTTAGAACCATAACTTAGACATGCCTCATGTGTTTCAAATTGGGAACAACGACATAGACCTATGTGCCCATAGATCTCAACATTTACACTCCAGTGATACTTCTTAATGACCACATTTCCCTGCCCCATCAAGACTAATACTCCTATTACAAGTGGGGATTATGTCATTGTCAATGACTTGTTAGAGCATACTGAATTTACTGCGATGATGAATCTAAAATATCTGTTATTAAGGTAGTAATTAGCATATCCGTGCAACGTGCATTGATTGTTGTTGACACCTGTTTGGTTGTTTCACCGTCTTGTCAAAAATAGCAATACATTACTGGTATATGGTGATTGGATTATTTGCTGTTGTTGTGAATTCTTTGGTGCGGTGGAAGTTAACAAAATAAAATTCATATCATATCAATTGTACAGCCAATGTTGCCAAGTTAGAATACATGCCATGTTTACATAACTACCGTACATGTATTTGAATGGCGGTGTGTAATGTAACACAATAGGAGAAATTTGCTGAAATTTATCCAGACATTACCTTCAGTGTATACACTGTCATTGCTTTCTTACAGGTCCTGGGTATTCTCTTTTCTGGAACAACATTCAACCGCAAAGCGTAGCTCTTTATCAGCCGAATATCAAGCAGCATAAGTTCCTGTTGGGAGCGCTGTCATATGCAGCTGTTAACAGAATATCATTTCGGCATCTAGATGACCTCAACAACTTGCCAACAAAGAGGGCTGTTGACTTAAATCTACAGTGTTTCCTGCCATCTATAGATGACTGGAAGTTGCTCCGTACAAGGATGGAACATATAGTGACCAAAATTGTGTGCAAGCATATGGAATACTTCCAGTCTTTGAAGGAAGACATTGAAGATTACATCCCTCACCGGTACATTCAAGAGTCCAAGAAGAAAAGTGCAATTGTAAGTGCCAATGAGCTCTGTATGTTAGTGTCTTGTCCTTGAATGTCACTGAATTTTAACATGCCCCTGGTTACGAGAGCGGTAAATGGGAGAAGTCAAAATTCTTAGGGACCATGGATAATTAAAACACGCGCATGCTAAACGCGACTTGTGTTTAGGGGGATAGGGGGTTTGGCTGTATTTCGATTACTATGCGCAAAAATTGCACTACAAGTTTCCCAATCGTAACATCTCACTACACGTTTTTCTGTATCACAAAATATCGTGCTCAATGTTTCGCTTATACCAGGCCAGTACGGCACCTGTGCTACACAAGCATCTTTTGACATACGGTATATGTGAATCAGTGCACGAGTAAACTAAGGTAACAATCATTTTGGATGCACTGTTTTTATTTCATTCTACTGGTTGTGTCATTGTTGAGTTGGCACTGAACAGAGATTGATTTGAGAGGGGCTATTGGGGGGGGGGGTTTGAAGGGTATGCATAATTTCATAGCGACATAATCATCGATTGTTGGATGCAAATACAGAATGAGGCTTGGTTGGATTTTCGTACTTCCAAACTTTCTTTCGTTTAGAGGAGGTGGTGGAGGACAAATGCACTTAATTTTGTTTACTGTGCGCATGTTTTAATAAAACCCCTTAGCAATGTAATGAACTAATGTATTAGCGGTGTTGTCATTTTTACTGTGAAAACATTTCATGAATATTAATAACATAACAACTAGAAATACAAACATGACAAATACATAAATTGTTATGAATGAAATTATTTTTTTTTGACAGATTAACCTTGGCATCATCAAAGAAAATCCGGCAAGTAATAATGGCGTTGTGGCTATCATGAACAGTTTGAACAAATATGTTCCACAGAGGAATCCTGGTGATCCATACCCAATCCTGTGTCACGGAGACCAGTCCTCTGTTGAGAGAATGGTTGAGGGTAGACAAGCAGTGGCAGACAGTGAGGACCCAGCTGACAGACTGATTGGTCTTGTACCAAATTGTCAAGATTTCTATGAAAGATGTATAATTCTACAGGTACATAATATCAACTTACCTGATGAACTTTCTTTTGTTTAATACTTTCATGATTTTACCAATTAGAGGACAATAATCATGAACTTAGTATTTTACATGATTTATCGAACTGCACCAGTCAACATTGCTCTTTTTCTTATTACGTAGGACACAATGGACATGTTATTCAGTGGAAATAGTGTTGGCAATGAAGGGACTTTATTTCATTTGAAGACTATTTTCAAGCACACAAATGTGAAGAAAAATATAAGTCACTGCATCAATGATGTAGACAATCTACTCAGCTTCACCACTGAAGCCATGGCAGTACTTGCAGCGATGAAACTGCTCCACATTACAGACATTGATGGCAGACCGGAAAATGCCCCGACAGAGGATGAAGGCAAGGCTGCATATCTCTGGTCCTTGGCAGCTGATATCGTTTCACTGGTGTGGCCCAGCATTGACTACCAGTCAATACATGATGTTGTGAATGATGGAGAACATGATGATGGTGAGGATGATGATCATTATGATGGCAGTGATGATGATGAGGAGGAAGGTGTCTACTGTTTGTGTGACAGCAACAATGGTAATAAGATATTTTATGCAACATTGCTTTAAAAAGTATTCTTTAAGGCAGTACGCGCCTCGAAAGTGAAAGACTTAAACTTTTGCTCAGACTTTCCTCAAGGAATATTTCAACCATTCTCTTTCAAAATTAAGAATGAAAATTGGCTGTCACCATGCAAATTTTGGTACTAGAGAAACACAAGATTTAGTGATACTTCAAAATGGCCGCTATTCCTGTGTTGACTGTATGGAGAAAAATACAATTTTGAAAAACTAAGACAGTACAACATTTTCTTACTCCACGAGCTTTAAAATGAACCCCCGGAAGTGGTATATCAAAAAAGAGTTGGGAAAAGTTTAAGATGTAAATGCAATCAAAATCGTTCAAGCTGCAAAATTTAATTGACCAACTTCTGAAGGCGTTATTTTATTTGACGTGTATCAGCGATTTTTACAACTTACATTAATACCGTACAGCATGGTTTGATGTAGTGTTGTTTACATTTAATCAGCTACATGCTGTCAGTTACACAACACACCAGGGCCACTCCACACACGTCAGACAGAGAAACATAAACAAATCGCCACACGTTACAATGTCAATGCCTTATGTTTCTTCTTTATTCCTGATGAATTACAATGTAGCTGGTGTGTGAATACATACGGGTAGTATCATTGGTTTACTATTCATACATTCGGACATTGGCGCCGCGCATCGCCCTCCGCTTCGCGTCGGGCGATACGCTGCGCCAATGTCCTCGTGCATCCTTTGCGGTATTTTCGTAATAACCTTATAATATCCTTAGTGATAAACAATAATTACTGTATTTTTAGATATGGAGGAGGACTTTGGCTGGATAGAATGTTCTCGAAGGGGTAAATGTCACAAAAGTAGGTGGTATCACTTACAGTGTGTTAACATTGACCCAGACAACATACCAAAAGGTGACTGGTGGTGTTGTGAAGATTGTGGGAAGAATTCTATCTTTTGCTGTAGGAAAAAACTTCACAATTCAGAATGGATTGCATGCTCCCGTGGTGACTGTTGTGTTCATGGAAAGTGGTTTCATCTGGAATGCAAGGGGTTGACAAAGATGCCAGGTGGGTACATATCAGTCTTTGTGCATTCATGTGTGGTAATTTATGATAATTGCAAAAATGAGATACTGACTATTAATTCATAACATAAAAACCCTATCAATTCAACCACTCTTTTAATTCGACCTATCTTTTTTTTCTCAAAATGCAATTTTATTTTACCTACACGGTCACGTCCGCAATTGTGTATTTTTACTTATGACCACAATGTTTTTATCCTCTAAACATGCAGTCACATTTGTTTGAAGCAATTGTCCTTTCATCTGTGAAGATTTTTTCTGGTTACTATTACACTTTCTAATGCTATGTTGTTGTTTTCACAAGATGTAAACCATTTGATACTGGAATGTTGAGTTGCTTTTCCGTGCAGGCAATGCATGCCAGTTCACATTATCGTCTCTGTTTCAAGTGTTTGGGCTTTCTTTGACACTGAATTTCACCCAAATGCCACTTCTGTATCCAGAGATCGTGTTATCACTTTCTTGGGATGTGTAAGTCCATTTTGCAAGCGATAGAAAGTTCAAGTGGTTTTTTAAAAAATCACGCTTTAAACTGGCATAAATTAAGCATTCATTGGAGATAACATTGGGTTGCTCGAGTATAAGCCCTTCCCCTATTTATACTGCCATTTAGTGTTGCCGAATTGGGGGCTTAAACTGGGACAAGTACG
>LD384344.1:4631-16817 GCA_001465055.1 Ptychodera flava
CCCCCCCCCACACACACACACACGTACGCACGACACCACCCACCCAACCATCAATTCATCCATCCAACCATCCATTCATCCATGCAAGCAGTTGGATGTTCATCGTCTATTTTTGTGAAAATAAAAATTCGAATTCTCCCAAATATTGAAATGGGATATAGATGCCACTTTAAATCTCGAATATCGGTAAATTTCAGGCATCTGGTTTCTCCTCTCAAAAAATTTGCCGAGTCGCTCAGTTTTTTGTTCTCAATTATAAAAGAGAATGGCGTAAAGTTCTGGAGGAAAAAGTTCATTGTGGAAAATATGAGCCAAACACAATGACTACTTCCTATTTTACTTAGCCCAAACGAAGGGTGTATGTCTTTGTGGCTTAATGAGAACGCCATCTCTGTCAAATGAATATCTCGTCTTTATGTTCCTCAGTAACGGATACAAGGAGCATAAGCGCTCGGATCATAATTGGTTTTACGACATTGGACTCTGTGACACGGATGATGATTACATAGTCCACAAGTATCGTAAGGGGAATAGGACTATAAAATGCAGAACGTTAACATCAATTAAGAAGATGTTACATCATCAACAGGTAAAATTTTCCGAAATCACATTTTTTCTATAGGCTGTCACCTAATGAATCATGAAAGCGACAAATGAATGACGTCAAGTTTATTACTAGGCTCGGACTACCTATACCTTTCCTTAGTTTCATTTGCTGTGTCTGTGTTTATTCCTAGTTTCATTTTTTTTCCAAAAAATTAAGTTATCTTCGTAAGGATCGTGTCAATTTACCGCGTGCGCCAGCAGTTTTCAAACAAACAGTATCAAACAAAAATAAATTAACATTTGACGTGATGGAAGTAATTGAATTTACAGAGCAAAAATCGCAAAGAGAAAAAAACTCAAAGTCTTTCTTTTTGCACTTCCAGAAAACCATTGATGTTTACAAAATGGATATCGAAGGTGACGAGTTGAAGGTTTTGCCCCAATTGCTGGAAAGTGGTATTCTCAGCGATATCAAACAACTGGATTTAGAGATACATCCCTATACTAAGGACATCCTCACAGTTTATAATATGTTCAAGACACTACAGCAAGATTTTGGGTTTGAATTATGGTCTGTAAACGAAAATAGCTTTTCATCATTAATAGACTATAGCCCGTACGCTGGTGCTCATCGTAGGTTACTCGAACTTGCTTGGGTCAATACAAATTTCCTCAACACAGCATACTTAGGACCATTCTAGATGAACAGGAGTGTTTACCACAGATTCAAAATATTGTCGCATGAAAATCGGATTTTATGAGAATAACTGATTTTGCTCGGTCTATGCTGGATGTAAGCAACTAAAAAAGCTATTTATTGCTTAGAGAGTTTCTCAGGGGGCAAAATAACTAGTTTGAAAAGAACCCAAACAAGTTGTTTAACAGAAGTGCGCTATTTTCATTATTGTATACGAATGATCCTTTCACTATACAAATTTTGTGAATCCGCCCGAACATAATGTACCGGCTACACTTAGCATGAATTGATTTGGGATGATTGTATCTTCATATTTTTCAAATTTCTCAAATGTGTTAGGTGCCCTGCAGCTAAATGTTGCAATGTCACAAATTACTCATGAAAACAAGTGTGTAACTTAAAAAGAAAAGCAGATGAGATGACATTTGCAGATTAAATCGAAGTTAATAGTCCGTGGCTAATGGCGATTGAGTAAAATTGCAATATTTCCTGAAATCGAGGAATTGGGCGCAATTTTAATGTTGGAGGCTAGTTTTCATTTAGATATTGCGTTTTTGTGCTCATCATTAAGAATGTAGAACGATTTTCAAATCTGGTTCTGCAGTACCGGTTTCAAAAGTCATTTTTTGAAAATCCAGAAACCAAAATCGAGAAAACAGAAACGAATTATCTTAACTTTTATTTGATGCTAGGGAGTCTCTCGATAAAATGTCACATTTGGGTATCCATAGTGTTGCGAAGATTAAAGGAAAACATTACAAATGTTACAGCATCTGCCTGCCTATTGTCATGGCGACAGGTTTCAAATCGGTCTCTTTGACGCCTTATTTTCAGACAATTTCTCTTGCCCTTGTGACCTTCACTTGTAACTCGTCGTTGCAAAGGAAAGGTTTGCAGTCGACCACAACGTTGCTGATTATAGAGATTTCTAAAGGTAGCCGACGAAACAACGCACTCCTCACGCCGAGATCAGCTGTCTATAATTTATGCCAAAATCTCGCAGATTGACGACTGGATGAATTGACAGCTCGACATCCAACTATGCGGGGAATTTCATAGATCATGGGCTATCAGGACATCCTCTCCCTCAATAACTTTGAAATATTGAAAAGAAAATTGCCAAAAGTTAAACCAATTGTCCCTTAAAATTGAGTGATTTTATTCCTATCTCCTATATTATAAACTGCACAGTATTATAAACTGCATGGACGGGCTTCTTTGTGTTTCGTTGGTCTATTACAAATGTATGTGATATAACGTGGTATGAGTAGGTAGGGGAGTTTGATTATCCGGCATCTCTCGTTATGGGTGAAAGGGGTACATATAGTGGGTGAGTAGGGGTGGATGTTGGAGGAACTGTCCAGTCTAGCTGCTTCTGTAGAATTAATTTTAAACTTGTCAGGTAAAATAGTGCTTCTTATGCATTCTGAGAAGACGCCAGTACAATGTCAAATTAAAACTTACAATCTCAGTATTTTTTCGGAACCGTTCCGTCATACCCTCAACTTTCTTGCAAATCTCCCTCGGTCAATTCTCCCGCCCTCTAGAGGTGTTTGTCGACAGACTTTCATCAGCCTTCAAATCATAGACTTTAAAGTCTATGTTCAAATGAACCAGTTTTACGCCAAGAAAAATAAAAATGTTTGTTTCTCATCCTCCCACACGTCAATTCAGACCCTCCGCGTCAAAATTTTTTCTTCTCATGAGGAAATACGAAAAAGTAACCCGCAAAAACACGTGATGATAGTGCATAACACAGAGCTGTATAAAACAGAACTGTAAACAAAATAACTGACACTAACATTTCATTCAGAACTGTCACTGTTATATTAAACTTTCAAAACTGACAATGTGCATTGCTTCACTAAAAGTCAAACCTCAGAACTGTTGCGATACAAAGATACTAAAGCAACACTGCTGTACATTTATCTCTACGTTCATTCCTATGTTTCCATAATTTTTGCTCGTTCTCGTTGGTTGAAGAATAAAAAATTTAGAAGAAAAAAACACCGCGTCATTGCATCATTTTTGCGATATGTCTAGGATGAGAAACAAACTTTTTATTTTTCCTAGCCTTAATCGCTGTTTTTTTCTCGATTGTGGCGCAGTGTAGAGTAGTATCGTCACTGACTGATGGCATTACGATGAGTGTTTTATTGAATCATATAAAATCATATGCCAAGTGCGCCACATAACAAATCAGCAATGTGCCGTCTTTCAAATTCCTTTGTCAAAAACGTTTGGAATTGCTCAGTCAGCATGTGTGGTGCCTACAGATTAAAACATGTACCGCTGATCACTAATATCGACTAGTGTAGATTATCGCCATTGAAAAAAGACAGAAAGGCCTAGGTAAGACATTAATTAGGATCGCATTTCTGTGATCTCCGCTACAATGTTGATATCCAAATGTGACAATCTATTGAGACTCCCTAGCACCCCTGTAAAAGTTAACGTTGTTCGTTTCTGTTTTTCCGATTTTGATTTCTAAATTTCAAAAACGAATTTTAAATTCGAAATCATAACGACGAAACCGGATTCGAAAATTGCGTCGAATTCTAAATAGTGAGTACAAAAACATGCAATATCTGAATTAAAACTAACCCCAAAAATTGAATTACGCCAAAAAACGAATTCGTCGATTTTAGAAAATAGCAGAATTTTACTTGACCGTCATTAGCCACGGACCAATACTTCCCGATCCAATTATCCCAAATTGGTTCCAATCGTGTTATGGTGGGGAACTTGGCAATTTCACACACTTTTTCACTGCGGGAAATTTGTTTTTTAACTTTGGTAATTTGGTGCTGATTATAAGGCAAAGTACGTTTTAAATGAAAGCAAGGTAGTGTTTGAAAAATGAACTAGTTACTTATATAAATAACAGCACCCTGAAAAACACATCCTATACATCAAACGATTGACAATACAGGTGCCTGCATGTAGTTGACTCAACAAATTCGATATTAATGTCAAGTTTTATTTCAAGGAACTGAAGCCTTGGGCCCATTTTATCGGTTTCGCTGCAGCATTTGTCTTTTGTGCATTGGCAAATTATATTTGTCACGTATTTCCACGATGTTTCTGTTTTAAAGCCACTTGATTGTGTTCTGTCTTAACTATCACCAACAACAAAAACTGACAAAATTAAAGAAGTGGTACGGCAACAAACTGCAGTAAGTGTCGTTCATTCGGGGCGTGTTTTGCCTATGGCAGATACGACGTCATAAGTTTGTGGCGTTGCCGGTATACTTCATGAGTGTTGCCAAACTCACACCATATGAACTTTTTGCCAGTTATTTCAACCTTATTGCACCGTCCGTTTATAGGGACTGTGTTGCAACTTGAATAAACTTAACTGGACTGAAGGGGCTAAGAAATCATATTAACTTTTTGATATGCTCATTAGAAATATTCAATGAATCAATACTGTAAGATATAACAACGATATCCCTGGCACATATAAGGTTTTTGACCACGTCACGTTTTAAATCTGCAGAAAGGACTTTCGCTTAGGAATTTGTTGAGTTCTCATCAGTTTGCTCATGAAAAGGGTCTGATATATGGCTGATATTTTGCCAAGATTCTGGTTTTCAGACGTCGCACAGTCCTAGAATCATATGGCAATATCAAAAACGGCTACCTTCGACACAACAACACCGGAAGTAAACTAAAACTGACTGTTTTTGTTTTTTGTTGAGCAAGTAAAAGGGAACGTGTATCACAGGATATTTTTTTTTGTAGCAAACATTATAACTTTTGACAAGTTGGTGACTTAATCTAGAGAGAGGTGTCAATACGTCATGTAAATGTAGAGGCAAAATGATGTGACGGTGTGAAATCCCAAATCACAGATCAGATTGCTCGAGAACGGCGCATACCAGACCCTTTTCGTAGCCAGCGGCAGTGACAGGGCAGTGAATCAGACTGATGAATCTCTATTTATGTATGGTGTAAGGTTAGACAAAAACCACAACTAACGTTGGTGGCGCAATTCACTCTCCCTCAGTGCACGCGTGGGCTGTGGACAAGCAGACGATTAGATATTATCCCTAATACTTTTCTTCGCTTAGCGAAGGAAACTATGAGCAACGTAATGGCTAGGTTCAACATGCATAAGACAATTTGAAATATAGCATAGGCTAAGAAATTTACCTCGGTCCAAATTATGCTATTTTTGAGAACACAAACTCAACAGCATGCGGCAAGGACACTGTGAGGTCGATCTAGCCGGCCGCAACCGACCCTCATTGTAATGCTTACGGAACTCACGATAATGCGAACAGCTTCGAGTTCATTGTTTCCAATAATAATTTAAGCAAGTCTGTGGAACATACGGGCGTTACACTTTGGTGTTTTCGTTGTTCGGATAATCATTGTCGCCGTCTATCAAAATATTGATTTCTCGATATGACTTCGAGAGGCTCAGCGTGCACCCCAGATGCAGCAATTGGTCCAGGTTGTTATAGTTGAACTAGTACCGTCTGCCGTATGAAGGCGGCATTCCAAATATGCGAAAACGAACGTCCATGTTGGCGACAAAACTAAAATAGAACTGAATTTTACGAAGATTTCTCGTGAGAGAAATTTCCACCTCGGGCGAAAGACCTGCCGCAATGCATGTGTTTGTTTACATTAACGAGTACATCGAAGATCGACTCAAAATAGTTGCGACTCATCAATATTGATGACAAACACAAGAGTTTTCATGACGTAGAACGACTACAGAATAAATCCCGTACTTTTTGTCAAGCGATGACAAAGTTGGCTTCTGTATTTGATGTTTCTGTCCTTAGAGCAGACACACTTACACGTATTGGTATCATCATGGTATGGATATGCTACTGCCCACTTGGCTCCTGGAGACGTGCGTTACCAAAAAAAGGGGAAGATAGGGGAACCCTTATCAAGAGGTCAGTATTTAATTTTATTTAGGAACTGCCTTGAAAAGTTTTGGCACAAAAATGAAAAATCGGAAACAGTTCTTCTGCACGCAAGGTGTCCATCTCCGTATCACCGTGATCAAGGTTTCCTTACCGCTAGTATCAGGAAAAAGCAAATTATTTTCACTCATTTTCTCAGCTGGTATAAGGTATGGTGTCTGTGCGAACGATTAAGTTTTTTTTCACTATAAACAACCATTATTATGATTAGCACTGAGTAATGTGTAAGAGTAGACGGCCTCCCTAAGGTTAGTGGTAAAGTACTGTTTAGAGCTATACGAAAGGTACCATCATCAAACCAAAAACTACTCAGAGTACCATCACGAGAAACCTTGCAAATTCCCCGGTTCTATGTTCAGATATTAACCCCATATTTTACATGTAAGCACCGTTTCAAGAAACCTTGCGATTCTTTTAGTGATAGAAATGGGCCAGAAACTTGTCATATATTCCCCACACTAGTAAAAACGTACTTTCCACACTACGTACACAATCCTTTTTCTTACCATTGAGGTTCATCACTTGCTGCGGTAACCCAAACCAAACCGATCTGC
Organism: Ptychodera flava; assembly: GCA_001465055.1. Classification (NCBI taxonomy): domain Eukaryota; kingdom Metazoa; phylum Hemichordata; class Enteropneusta; family Ptychoderidae; genus Ptychodera; species Ptychodera flava. The sequence continues at coordinate 11,372 of LD384344.1, forward strand.
TTGCACTTAAGGTAAGTTCCTGACCATATCCACGGCTATACGTTCCCGCCACTGATTACTCCCTTCGACGAGCTTTACATTGCATAAATATTGCTTTCATAGGAACTTCATAAATCTACATAAAGAACTTGAATAAGCAATTGCACAGGTACTTTGATAAGTTAAAGTACGAAGTTGCCTTAGCACTTGAATAATCATTGTATAAGTCCATCATACATCTAGGTATACCTGTATAAGTCAGCTCAAGTCCGCAAAAGAGCTGCGTAAATCCTTGGGACAGTTGGTTCGAGCCGCCCGACAAATACCTTCAGCAATGGACTGTAAAATTCATGCAGGTCTTGAGCGACGATCGATAATCGGTGTTTTGGAAAGAGATTAGTGAATTACTTACATAAGAAACTTGTGACCACACTGAAAATACAGCAAGCGCAGGCTTGGGGGATTTAAAAAACTTGCCGCCATTTACTCTCATCTGCTAAAAGAGACCAGCTTTAAGCAAGTACTTTGTGCAGACTCATAAATTTCATGCACTAATAATTATGACGTTAATGGAATGGATTGATCAGTGATGAGGATGGAGCTGTGCACATGCGGTCAGGAATTTATTGTATCCCAGAGTAAGTGGATCCATGGGCCTGGGCTTTTCCTAGGGGCTTGACAGGCTCCCGTGAAATGGAAGGTAGGACCAGCAAAAGAGTAAGGCGGGTGGACAGAGTTTGGAAGGTACTTTCCCACTACTGTTGGGAATGTAGAGGTTTCTAGTAAAAGTGACATCCTACTACTGTGAGGATTTCACAGTTGCTGAAAACGGTATGGCGGGAATTTTGAGGTTTTTGGAAAGGTTCTTTTCTATGAAATGTGAGGATTTTTGAAGTTTAATTCAAATCAAATTGCTAGAAATGTAAGCTTCTGTGCGTTCATAAATCTTTGCCCTATAGCATATGCTTCGTTTATATTCAGTTAATGCATTCCATAATTTAGCGCTTATATGAAATATTGCTGACTTAAATATACATGTATAAATTCCAGGTAATAAAAAAATCGTCCCCAGGCCATGCAAAAAGAAAAAGAATATGTTAAGAGGTATAAAATGCACGCAAATGTAAACAGAGGCAATTGAAATCAAGATTTGTGAAAGCAAAAATTTATCATCAACATAAGGGAGGCAGTAGTCAAAATAAAGCATTTGTATAAGCGAGGGCAACTTGATCCATCACTACCGATGGAGACTGCGACAAAATTAAAGGGTGACCACACCTATGCAAAGTCAGTGCCGTAGAGATAAACTAATTCCTAGGATAACAAACCAAATATCAACAATTTACTCATAATCAAATATAAAACAACATTTTAATAATTCTGCAATAAAATATGAACGATGAATTTATTTTTTGTGCTAGGGTTATAGGTTAGGTTCTGGTTATAAAGTATTAGGGTTAACTTATTGGTTTAGGGTTAAGGTTTAGGAGCTCAGGTTTGAGGGCTTAGGGTTAGGAGTTCAGAGGTTAGGGTTAGTAGTATATATGTATCAAAGTGTATCAATAATCAATATAACAGAAAAAATGTGGAAGACCATGACAATAAAAACAAGAAGAAGTACCTTTTTGGGAGTGTCATTATCAATCTGCAGGAAGCATAATTTCCAAGACAAAGGCACTGCTGCTTAACTTTATAAAACTGTCTGTTGTTGTTGATATGGTGTAACTCCAAGGAAAGACGTTGAACTTTCATTTCTTTGATGTACAGGGAATTATCGCGTAAATGTGAAACATCCAGGTCTTTTGACAGGCTTACTGTATTGTGATTCACCATGTATGATACACAGTGAACCACAATACACTGCCAATGAGATGACAAATGGGTAATTTCATGGGTGTTTTCATTGTACCACACTATATCTCTCACTCCCCATTGCCAGCCAAAGCTGAATTTCGGTTAGCTTTGGTACGCATTTCTCCCTCATTTCCACGTCCATTTTAATGTGTGGGAAATATCTCATTTTACCCGCCAAACTAGACCCTAAAAGATACACCGTATCAAAACATGTGACTTACCCAGGGCCGTCAATTAGGCACAAGACCACTAATTCATTTTCCATAGGCGACCATGGTAGCGTTGAGCTAAATTTTCCTACTTTAGAACATTCAGCGACAAGCGACCAAAATTCCGTTTACGGGTGTGTAATCAGGCTTAGTACACTGGTCAAAATTTCGCCTGGGCAAGTCCACGGAAATTTTGAGCGAGAGGTCCAAATAGCGCCCCATAGTGGTGATTTTGCAATATTCAAGGCCCATTGATACACATGAGGTGGGCCTCATCACTCAACAGATTTCAGCTCAGTCATACCACCGTCGGTAAAGCTACTGTGATTTTTGAATGAAGCTCATGCTGCTCTCATTAAAACACATTAACCCCATGGTCTAACCTTTAAAACATTTACCTAAGCTCTTCAAACGGAGAGATTGGCATTAGTTTTGACCTGCTTAAATTAGTGGTCTTGTGCCAAAAGGCTCCATATTGCCTGATTTTAATATATATTTTCGTGTATAGCTTCAACAAATCGTTCTTTTTGTGTAAAAAGTAAACGCTTTTCTGGCATAAGTATAAACCTTTATTCAGCTGATAAAATTTTTGGAGGAGTATCCCTTCAACAAAAATATAAGTACGAGGGAGAATGGCTATGGTGGGCAGGGTAAAGTGTTTAAAAAAAACAGCGTCTGGGATTTTTGACACTGCACTTTGTTTTAGGACAATTAGCCTTGAAAGTGATGTAGTGGATTCTAAAAATAATTAATGGCTTTTGCTCATGTATGTCACGATATCTTTTGTTTATCGTATTTTGGGATACAGTTTGGTGAAACAGTCAATATGGGACTGGAGGGAAATTACAGGGGAGTGGGCCGGGTTTTTTTCGGGGGGATTTCACGCACGCCTATGGGGAGGGTCATCATTTTTTGCGCAATTATCGTAACTGTAATTGAAGAAGGCAAGATGTCCCCGATACAGTGCTTCTCCAAAAATGTCGAATCATGATACATTGGAATCTATTGAGCAAACTATTAAAGAGTTCCCCTTACAAAAAAACCTATATTCGTACATTTACATATGCTTGATAATTTCTGAATGTACTTTGCTTGAAGTGGAAGGTAAAAAGCACGTGTATACACGGAATTTGGTTTTGGGATTCCATCAAAATGTTGATGCAATGTACATGGTAGAGTATGAGAAAACTGTGAACATTTTTATCAATAAAAATTCTAGCAATATCTGTTCATTGATAGATGTTTGTTAATTAATATAAATGTTCTTGGTAAGAATAGGATGGTTACAAGTACATAGGGATACAAGAAATTTGAATTTGTAATTTTACCAAAACTGTTGATAAAATTATACATGTAAGCCAATGAGAAACTACGAATATTTATTTTCAATAAAAGCTACCTAAATCTATACACTTATGGAAGTCTCATATTGATATTAATATATTTGTTTATAATTGTTTATACAAGGGTCCTTAAAAGTGCATGTGTGTGCAAGAAATTTGATTTTGGAATTTCACCAAAATGTTGATTCACTATGTAGTCTATGAGGAAACTGTGAATACTTTTTTCTAATACAAAATAGCTAAACTTGTGTATTTATAAACACTTGATTATTGATATTAATGTACTTGATTAGACTAGATTGGCTATAAGAGCATGTGTGAGCAAGAAATTAGATTTGGAATTTCATAGAAATGTTGATTCACTATATATTGTACTCTCTGAGGAAACTATGAATGATTTTTTTCCGATAGAAAACTAGCTAAATCTGTGCTTTTATAAATGTTTTACAATTAATAATTGATAAATGTACGTGATGAAATGGTGTGTTTGAAAGAGCTTAGGTGAACAACAAACATGATATTGGAATTTTACCCAAATGATTATTTGTAAAGGTTAAAAGTGTAGCGCAAACGAACTTTGTTGCGCAACGTAAGTGCCCAGTTATAGACTTAACTAAATACATGGGAATCAATAAAATAGCTTGTATCGCCACAATTTGCCGACGTGACCAAAGATAATGAGTAGCAGTTGGTGAAAAGCTGAAATAAAGTGCTTCTGACATGAATCCGACGATTATGAGGTCGAATTGTTTTAGCTTCACGCGTACGTAAAATTTAAGCTGATTGCAGCTGATAACAGATTGACTTATTCAAAAACCAGCTACGTTCGAGTTTTTTTTACAAGTAAGTAAATAAATGTATTTCAGCAAAACACTTGAAAATCGCGTGCTCTGATATGTCGCTCGACAATCTGTCGAAATGAAAAGACGTGGCAACCATTTTCAAAATAAAAAGATACAGAAAACTTATGACGACGTCCTGGAACGTAATCTTTATTGCATACTTACTGTAAGCCATAACGTTTCAAACGGGACCAGTTTGGATGCCGGACTTCATTGGCTATTGCCAGACATATGAAACATTGTCAGACATTATATTATAGCTTTGTCAATACCAGTGAATTTTGTGACGTCATATCCATACATTATTACTGATAATGTAAGCTTATTCCATTATTCAAAATTGCGGCCCCACAGCGAGCAAGTTTTTCTTTTGAAAACGAAAAAAAAGGACTGCGCATTTCAAAGGAGGGAAAGTATCGGATAAACCATCTAATACACAAAACTATAAATCTTGATAATGGTGCACAATATTGATAATAATGTCTTACTGTACGATTTATCACATTTTTGTGAGTCCTCACGCATGCACTGGTCGTCTGGCTGGCTGGCGCTCAGCATGCAGTCCCCGTCCGATACGCTGGTTGTACTGCTGTACGTTTGTTTACAACATGGTTCGCTTCGTTGCCGTATAGGTGAAACAGAACTCAGTACGTTTGCAAACTCCTAGACGATACTGGGTTTGACACATGGCATATTATGTATGTCAGTGGCCGTGTAAACTATGCAAGCGTGAAAGGCTACTCGAACCAGCCGTAAACGGGCCAACAACGGCAGCTTGCTGTCATCAACCTTGACCGGAAATGTCTACGGAAATTACTACGGAGCCATTCAACGTCTCGGTCCAAGGCCAGCTACTACCAACAATCATGACGACCGTGGACTCTCCGTTGATCTAACATCTCGGCCACCTAATTCTGATGCACTGACTGTAATCAGAGACAACTTTCATTCATCGTTTTTTCCTCCTTGTCTGTGGTTTTACCTTACCTTGTTCTCAATATCGCGACGGTACGGAAACCCTCCAGTATGTTTGTCAACTGTACCTTTCAAGCACCCGTTTACGTCAAGTTTTCTCGTTCGCCGAAATAAAATAGCTCTTCTCAAGAAGCCATCGAAAATTAAATTTATAGACACCATTATTATTGAAATATAAACATTAGAATATCAATGTTGAACTCTGTTGATATCGTTTGCAATGAATGCTGTACTACTAGCGACA
>LD384356.1:1562-16601 GCA_001465055.1 Ptychodera flava
TCAACTCCACGCTGCCCTGGAAGATATCCCATAATGCATTGCTGTAAGTCCAATGCTTAAACCGGAAATCAGCTCATTTGGCGTCAAGACACCAAGGCGAGCGGATCAGCTTCTCTCATCCAGTCTTCCTGTATGTGGCAAGCAATTGCGATAATCACGAATGCCTTATTCCCAAAATCAGTAAATGACATGCTATAATCCATCCCCACTTCAGTGACACACGTTCCCTATTCAGTAAATGACAATGGGGCCGCTAGGGTACCCCAGGTCTCCCACAAGTATCACGCGGCGTGCACAAGTATCAGGTTGTTGTAGCGAATTCGAAGCAAGCAGCTTTTCTCACAGAAACAAGTTGCATAATGTACTCAGTAAAACGTTGTCAGGTACATGTAACATGAAAAGTGACTGAGGTTGAAGTGACTAAGGCACCGGGATTGATCTGACCACAAACAACGACAAGAGGGTGTGAATTACTTTGGTCGAAACGGACAGGGGTCGAGGTTACCTGGTGCCCCGGCCCCAAGCTGCAGGCCTGGCTATATTTACATAAGGCGTCCACATTTTAGAAAATCACTAAAAGTAGGCAGAAATAAAGCCCCCTTACGTCAAAATGCTAGGGGTCAATAGGGGTCGGCTGACAGTTTGACACATTTCGTACCATTAAGAGTCGAATGATACTACATTGATTGGGTTGACCGTACGAATTTTACCAAAAAAACGGCCAGGGAAAAGTGAATGCATGGGATGTTTGACCAAACTTTACAAAGCATCAATTGTTTGATCAAAAATTCATGCGTAGAACTAATGAAAATTCGTAAATAATACCACTGCCTTGTACATCAGGCAATAAAACATCGTTGGCGTGAAAATGAGTTTACTAAAAATACAGAGTGGCTCTTAAAATTTGTTTGAAAATTTAGCGTATTTACCGCTATATCGCTAGATGGCCGTCATTTGTGAAGGGAAGATGAAGTGGTGAATTCTGGGATATCTTCCAGGGTGATGTGGTTCAACTCACAGCGAACAATAGCATAGGCACAGTGAGCTTCAAAAAGTCAACTAAAGTTGAACTTGAACTTGAACTTCAAAGTGAACAAAAGTTGAAATACCTTAGGCACAGTTGGATTCCAAATATCAACTAAAGTTGAACTTGAACTTCAAAGTGAACAAAAGTTGAATTACCTTAGGTACGGTTGGATTCCAAATATCAACTAAAGTTGAACTTGAACTTCAAAGTGAACAAAAGTTGAATTACCTTAGGCATGGTTGGATTCCAAATATCAACTAAAGTTGAACTTGAACTTCAAAGTGAACAGAAGTTGAATTACCTTAGGCACGGTTGGATTCCAAATATCAACTAAAGTTGAACTTCAACTTCAAAGTGAACAAAAGTTGAGATGGCGAAGGCAATTGTTCCATGGGCTTTCTAAATGTACACTTTTGTCAGCTGACAAGCTTATTGGACAGAAATTTTGTAAAAAATGCACAAAATAGAGGAGTTGCTTCATTTAACATCCAGTTTGAGCAAATTATAATGAAAAAATGACAGAAAATAATTGTAGTTAATTGTATAAGAGGATTTTTCCTTTAAAAATCTGCAAACTACCTTGAGCAATTTGTTGCATGCAATTTTTCTTTGCAAAAATGTAAGTAGAGGTGCGTTTCATTATTTCAAAAATTTATTTCAGAGAAAATAAATGAGGTGTGTTGGTATCTAAAATGTGTAAATTCATTGGTCAGTTTTTTCCTTCATTTTCATGCCATTCACAAGAGGTGAATTTATGCACATCACCAAAATTATGTTTTTCTGTGTGAAAATGGAAATTGTATCTTTGTGTCAAAATATGGCAATCTTGTCAAATGCAAAGAAAAATTAAAGTTATTTAACACAAGTTCAAGATTTCACAATTTTGGAGATAAATTATCCAAAACAAGCAATCAAATGCCGCTACTTTTCAATTTTTCACATGAAAATTGAGAAAAACCTGACTTTTTCGTAAAGTGGGAACTCTTTTTCTTTCTGTTAGTCCAGTAAACTAACGAGCCAATGGCAATTGATGAATCTGCATTACGTTGGAGTCGTCTTCCTCTTATGTACAAGATTAAGACATGACAAACCTTATGAGCCTCTTTTTAATATAACATCAAATGTCAGTGGTATACTCGGAGAGACGCTTTGTTTATTTAAATGGTGATACCCTATATGTACCTCGAAACTAAAATAAGTAACCAAAAATATGTGAATCAAAGTAGCACAGTTATCGCGATGACACACATTATTAGTTTCCTAATTTTTACCAGCACACAGCTATCTAGTATGGCACGAAAGTGATAGAGTCCCATTTACAGCTTACGTATACTGTTCTGGCAAATGTACTAAACTCAATACATTTAGTCGTTAAATGCCAACAATTGTATGAATTTATTTCATTTAGCAGATGAAATGTGATGTGTTTATTGGCGGACATTTTGATAAATTCTCTTTCTTCCAGACCCTCCAGTTGCTTCAATCAATGACGAAAGTGATGGCAGAGTTGTCGAAGGACGCGCATACAACGGCATTTGTTCTTCTGTCGCAAATCCAGCAGCCAACTTCTCTTGGAGAAATCAAAGAGGAGATGAAATTAACACAGGCCCTGAACTTTATCTTTCTGATGTTAAGAGAGAAGAAAGCGGGGTATACACTTGCATCGCAACAAACAGATTTTGGGATGATTCGAAAGCGCAAGGAAACGATTCAATTTCGCTCGACGTCCAGTGTGAGCACTTGTATTTTACATTTCGTTCCTGCGATACCTTTTTTACATGCCTCGATGTGAGTGTAAAGCAGTGTATTAATTTGAATGGGGTCATCCGGGATGTTAGCCGGCAGGTGAACGATGTATAGACCAGTTTCCATGGTTACCCGGTCCAGTGGAGCCTTTTGACGTCAAAGTAGACGCTTAACGCTTTATGTAAAATATCCGTGCACTGTTATTTTAACTTTTGTCAAAGTCTGTTTGATGCCAGTCGATAATGGTGAAATTGTTTGAGAATGCCCTGCATGTAACTAAATATCGTTTATCATTAACTGTGAAGAGGCATGTAATAAAATATTATTGCCTGAATACATGGGTTTATGTGCCCTCGCAGCTGGAGACAATTTGCCCTCTTGCCGTCTGTCAAATTCCCACCTGCTCCCGGGCACATAAACCCATGTATTCAGACAATAATATAAAAAGTTAATCGTTTATTTGTGGCTAAGGAGTTTCGCAGACCCCTTTTGTGTTGTCTTCTAGGATATATCCCAAATAAATTCACGCCAATGTATCATGATACACCCCTTACATCAGTGTAAAGTTTGGTGGGAAACATTCACAGTGGGAGCCTCTAAAGCATTTTCCGCGATATCCCCGCCCTCAGAGTCAATATCGTTTGTATTAGAGGAGGAAGCTAATAAGGCGACATCTCCATAAATTAAACTATCGTAATTCCGTTTATCAGATAACCCGGTTATTGAACTCCGCCTTTATGGTCTACACGAATCAAGGAAGGTCATCGAGGGGGACGATTTCAGTGTCCTTTGCATAGTGGACTCTAAGCCAGAGGTGGACTCGATTGCCTGGCACTATTCAACCGCCGATGGTGTATGGTTAAATTTTACATCTGTTGAACGAAACGAAGATAGTGATTACATCTGTATTGTGAATAATACGTTTTGGGACAACTCGACTGGAACCGGGAAAAAACATATTTTTATTGACGTCCAGTGTGAGTCAAATGCTTGTGATTAGTTCCGCATTGTGTTTGTTGCAATTGTTAACTTCTATGATTTCTATGCAACCCTTATTTGTATTCTCTTAAAGATTAATTAATTTGCAAGGTATGTTGATGTATGTTTTAATTACGTAAGACATTGGCAAAGCTTGGCGCCATAACGGCCGAGACTTGTGGCATTTCTTCAATATTGAACAAGTGGCAGGGAGCAAGGTAAGCCATTACTGGCAATCTTCATTTTAAAACGATCCTTTAAAAATGGAATTATAATAAATGTCACTTTATGGAATCATACAGAACACACCATCAAGTAGTACCGTAAAATGTGCACATAACATGCAAAGTCTTTGAGCTCTGTTGACAAAAGTATTTTCATGGCGGCGGTCAGTCCTAACCAAACTGGAAGTCATCGATATTTACGGTTGTTTATGTATACCTGTATCTGCACAATTGACATATTATGGGAGGTCGTGAAAATAGATTGTTTCTCACGAATAAATTGTTTCTCCAATTATTATCTTGCAGATTCGCCTACTGTAAAAGAACAGACGGTGTTTTGTGTCGAACATGACTTAGATGTCAAAATCTCTTGTGAAGTAGATTCGAATCCATCGCCGTCGTTTTATCAGTGGACAAGAAATGGTTATTTACTTTCACTTGAACGTACTTATGTCATCAACAGAGCGAATCAATCCGATTCGGGCAATTACACCTGTACTGCTACAAATGTGTTCTATGATGATAATAACGCAACTGACAGCGGTGTTACAAAACTCACAGTCCAATGTAAGTCAGTAGGTTTGTAAAATGTCACTACAGCGCATTAAAACAACTTAAGTATTGCTCATATCACACTAGGACTGAGCCCATAGGCTCGCGCAGCTTTATTTGCAATGTCAACAAGGTGAAAGTTTACCGTTCATAGAAGATGGGTTTTGTTAAGGATATTTTGAAGTTACCCCTCTTCACCAAAGGTGTTGATACCGTTGCAGTCTTGCTTGCTACATATGAACAGTTTACTGAGGGCGACCATTCAGCGCGCTGCTGCAGCATTTTTTTTTGGCCATGGCAGCTACCCTTGACACAAGGCGGCTGTCAGTATGCAGCGCGTGCACGGCTGATGTTATATCACTGTGTGACGTTTTATCCCAAACGAAGATACAACACTGCTTACTTCATTATTAGGAACCAAAGTTAACCTGGCTTAGGCCCCTATTGTAAATTGTTCCTTTTCTTCTTTCGTAACACTTTTTCGAGCTACAACTTAAAACCGTCAAATGTAAACTTCCAAAACTTGCAGGGTTATTAGGTACGTATAAGTATCAGTGCACCTGAACCTTAAAATCTTGATTGGTCACATAAGTCATCGGTCAGACTGGATACTTGCAAAATCAAGTGACTTTTCTACAATGCAAATACACTTAATTTTTTATGCTGATCTTGATTTTATTTCAACTAAAAAAGTTTTCAAACAAAATCACCAGCGGGAATGTGACCTCGGCTGCCTTTTTAGATTTTCGGAAAATCCGATTAAATCTATAATGTGTTTCACAGAATTAACAGACCGTATGGATTGAATCGTATTCATGACATCATTAATGTGACTTCACACAAGTTGCATAAGGCATTTTGATCGATCTCGTCATTTACGAAAAATGAATGAGAACCATCAAATAATTTTCAAAACTCTTCTTTTCTAAATGGAGACAGAATTTAAACTGATAGTTTTACCACATTATCATTAGTGCGTGTATTTTCTCGTTTGTGCAATGCATTTAGATCGATCTCATGGGTCGCTTGCTATATTGGCATTTACGCAAAATTGACGATAAACGACTGCATCAGAACCAACAAACTAATTCAGCTCAACTGAACAAGTACGGTACCAATTTCTTGGCCAACATTTTCAAATGGCTAAGAGTCCAATTTGACCTACTTAAACGTCTCTAAACACCAAAATTACTGGAGGTTTGGTTTATCTTGGATATTAACCAGTAGGGCACACATAATTTGATTGTTTCTTCAAAAATTTGGGATGACCTTAAATGAACTTTAACCTACTTCTGATAATAATGAGAAGAATGGGTTCTCATATAGCGTACATATCAATGCGCTTCACAATTATTATTAGCCCTGGTCACTGGACCTAATTTGATACCACTCAACTCCCTGGAACAAACAACAGCCCGCATGTGCAGACGGTCAGCACAGCAGAGGTAAATGCCCACATTGAAACCACTGTCCTACCATGTACTCATCACTCCTGAATGGGGGGAAGCAATGCTCAAGGACACAACACTATAGCAATGCCAGGACTCGAACTTATCATCCTGTGATATTTCGTCCACTTCTCTAGCACTGGCCCGTGTATGTCAGCAATCAAGAGGAGCTAGGGGTTTGATGTTTTCTGTATATTGATCCGTATGCAACAATTTTTTTTCAAAAAAATTATTTTACTATTATCATTTCTTTCGATCAATCATTCAACATGAATTGCCCTATTACAGGATGAGGTACCCATTATTCAGTGCCAAATGGAGCAGTGAGGAGCTAAGACCCTTACTCAAGGGCACAACACCGTGATAGAGTCTGTAACTCACCATCCTCCGACACTAGTGAGTCTGTTAGTGTTGATTTACCGGATCTTGAATTCACTATCCTCTGATAGTGATAACGACATTGACCACTGAAATACGATGCCTGACGAGGATGACCTTGGCTGACGTATGACCTACATTTATATAGTTTAGCATTAATAAGGCTTACAGCTATGACCTAGATGCCACCAAATCTGTATAGCTGATAATAGCAGTACTGGTAAATGATTAGCGCCCCCCCCCCCACCAACACTGCTTGAAGCTTAAATTGAACCTGATCCTGCAGCAGAATAATAGAAATGTCTTGCCTTCCAGATCCACCTGAAATCGTCTCCAAGGAAATTATAGTCGAGGTAGCTCAAGGTGACTCTGTGCCTATGTCTTGTATGGCACATGGATTGCCAACACCTACAATAACTTGGTTCGACCACAATGATAATCCCATCACTGGTGATGAAGCAAATATAGGGATTACAATGGAAGGCAGTACAAGCAAAGAATTGGTCACGAGCAATCTAACTATCACCGTTGCCGTTGAGTCGTATTACGGGACGTACACTTGTAAGGCATCGAATAACATACCTCCTGATGATGAACAAACGATGGAAATAGTCAAGCCGGGTAAATTAGTACAAACCCTTTTTAAGTACGATTTTGTAGTGGTTCAGTCGTTATCTACTCGTTGTGTGATTATTATATATTTTTGAAAAAATTGTAACTGCATAATTTACAATAATCCAATATTGACAGTTTTCGAGCTCTGGTCAATACCACGCTTTTCAACTCTGAAAAGGTAACACTCACACTTATGAAAACAAGGAGTGCATATGTATATTTACTTAGCGGTTTACTCATACTATTCTGATCGTTACTCTACAACACCTTTAGGAAACATGCAAAATTCTGTAATTTCAAATCGAATTTACATTTTTTGGTAACCAACACTGTCCATAGATTACACGATATATACGTTGATTTGGTTGATCTTCTCTCCTATTGCCATTGCAAAGTTGAAATATAAATTTTAAAGTTGTCGAAATGATTAAAATAACAACTTTAAGGTGACCCGGGGAACATTTTACACGTACGTTTTGTAATTGTGTAAACTGTCAAATAATATATTAATTTTGCTGACAACTGTATTGCTACGATGAGCAGCGTGTTTGCCCTTCATTCACAGAAATAGCTGTGAAAAAGGAATAGAATACACGCAATCACAGTCCCTTCAGAAGCGTTGTTCTGTAAAAACTACTAAAGACTAATATTTAACAAACAAAATCAACCTCAAGCGGTAGGGTTGTCCGACATGATAGCGTGTTAAGCCGTCCAGGTGGAGTTTGAATTTTGCGCGAGCTTCCATATATTACAAATCTCTTCTTGTTGAGAGTGTAACCCTGGCTCCTGTCAATGCGGATCCGATGGCAAGATTCAAGCTGAGCATATTATAATTATCAGCATTTGTCGTACGGAATTTGTGTATAACAAGACTTTTTCTCATCTGATAACTCCTCATGAGTACTTTGTTGTTTCACAGGTTCGAATTCAGAAATTATTGCTATCAGCCTGGGTGTTTCATGTAGCGTCATCGTTTTGGTTCTAATCGTTGGCATTGTTCTTGGGGTTCTATTCTACAACAAACGTGGGACCAAGATTCAAAATAGCAACACAGGTAGGTAAATAGGGGGCATTAGCACGTGAAGCCTGAAAAGGCCTTAGGACATGACAATGTATCTGTAACAAGGCGTCCACAATTTAAAACACATAGGGTGCTTTCTGTACGAATGAAAAGATATGGGAATATGTGTCCTCATAGATCAGGCAATTTATGAATTCGAGTGAAAATTACAGACTTGACCTTGGCAAATGTAAGATGAAAAAGACTGAACTATCTCTATCGTGTCAGAACAGATTACTGACTGCATACGCTCGTATTTATCACTGCTGATAAAGGGGGGGGGGAGTAACTTTGACATTTGGAGATCTAAACCGTAAAACTTTATGATATGTGTGATATCAATCTCTTTTCAGAAAAAATGAACTCTTGCAAAAATAATATAAATCTGTCAATCGGTAAAAATCATGAATCAAAGTTGTTTGTTCGGTTTCTCGGAGAATCAATAGATTCAACCCGTACAATGTTTGTCCATTCCATGTAGCTTACTAGGGCAATATACCGTTAGAAAGAGGAATTTGCACCAAGAAGTGAAGAACATTTGCCTGTCTATATCCATTGCAGAAAAAAAAAACACACCTAAAACCACCTTTGTGTTTTGTTTTCCTTACAGACTATGTCAACACAAGGTAAGTTACGTTATTTACTCTGAAATCATAATTGATATCAATACTGCTACTTAGGGGTTATTACACGACGTTTGGGCAATACCGCGTCGTATTCGAGTGGTGTGTCCGTATTTTGACGAGTTGCCGAGCAACGAGTGAAAATGCAGACACATCACGAGAATACGACACGGTATCGCCCAAACGTCGTGTAATAACCCCTCTATCACACATGCATGCTTTGGTTATGACTGTTTTCCTACGAACGTTCTGGAATTAGAGACGAATTCGACTGAATTCGACCTTGCTTGCTCCTCAATGTACTCATAAAAAGTTGGTTGATAAGGAGTGATGATAACCGTATCACTTATTGATATCATTCCGCTGTTGGGCCATTCCACTTCAATGGAGGGTTTAATGCACACTTTAAAAGCGAACAGTTTAAACATTAAGATGTCGAAACATGTTTTCACCATTTGAAGAAGATTCATTTTGAGCTTAAAATGGCGCTGGAAGTAAAACATAGGCTGGAGTGTATAAAAGGAGTGTGTTTACGTGTTTTGAATCATAATCTCATCCATTCGCGAAAGTTATGAGGCCAACCAAATTCGATATCGGGTCTAAGTACTCGCTCCGCGCCAGCGTTCGATTTCAAACTCGAGCATAGAGTTAGAGCATACAGCTTTGCGTCATTTATGAATGTACAGTGGATTAAATAGCCGTACCAGTCAGTTTATCATCAGGAATTATACATGTCCTTCGACGTCAAATATGTCAAATTTATCAGCTTAGAAAGGAATTTGAGCGGACTAGGAAACGTGAAGTCAGTACACTGTAAGCTGTAGCGTCGTAACTCGTTCGTGATTTTGTTGCTATACGAAAAAGAAACATTTCAAAGGTATTTACATCGTCTGCTCGTTGCTTGCCTAAATAAAACTAAACTTCTCTGACAATCTAAACTAAAGTTTTGCTTTCCCTGGTATCTTTACATTGTATCCGACACCCGCACCGGCCACGATCATGCTCTGTGAATCTCACTGACAGGTACAAATCGGAAATATAATGTGCACCTTGTCTGTTGCGAGTATTTTCAGTGCGGTTGGATTTGTGGCTCATTTACGGCTGTAAACGACGTAATTCACCATCTAGATACTTAAACTCGTCAACAGGAAAATTGTCGTATAGTTGTTCCATTATGATGCACTGTCAGCCGGGACCTTAATCTTCCGAAGTTAAGTAGCGTAGACGACATGAAAACACTCCACCGTATGACCTATGGGACCAGCCGTGAACGATCATGAAAGGGGTCGGCAAAACATACAATTTCCAATGTGTTCGTTTGAATGTTTTTGGTACAGCTGTACTTGTACCTAAGTGCAATGCCCGTAAAGCGACTGCAAACAACAAATTTTGACCATAATCACAATGACGTTTCGGAGTGTCACAAGTCTTATTCGCTCAGCTGTTTTTACATTTATATCAACATACCGGCGAAGGCCACGCGTACGCGTAGCTGTAAGTAGTTCGGTTACAGTGTAAATCTAGTTCTTATTTTAACTAGTTAAAATACGGGTTCATATCAGTACCGTCTAAACAATTGGACAATGGCGATACAGGCATAGCATGTATGATAATGTATTATGTATTATACTAACGGATAAAATACTTTACTAATTCAGATCAACATTTTTTTAAAGTCCAGAGACCAGTGCCTATGCTGAAATAACTGCAAATACTTTGAAGGACCGACAGGAACCGGAAGGTTTATCTGAAGGGATCGATCTCAGTCGGTTTGAAGGTAGGTAATTGTCCTTTTACCTTTCAAGAGACAGATTTTAATTTAGTGAAGTTTATGTTTAGTTGTAAATGGTAGGACAGTACCGTTGAAAAAAGTACATTTCTAAACAGGGTTCCGTGCCAACAGTGTCATTATTGGAGACTTTTATTGTTAATAAGGGTAGGGTCATCTAAGGAAACTTGCTATAGTCTTCTTGAAAGCTGTTCACATGACAAATAAGAAAAGATAAACCATAGAATAATTAATGATAATGATACTGGATATATTTCAGGAAGACTTTTAACGTAGTCTGCTCAGCTTTATATGCTTTAAAGAATTGCCACTTCGGTTACAGTCAACACGATTGGAACTAAATTGGGATAATTGGATAGGCAGAATTTATCAAGAATTTTAGAAATTTCTCTACTTTTACACCATATTTGCTTACCATCTTTAAAATTTTATTCAAAATTTACGATGCTGTTGAAACCTTATGAGTAAGAATCAGTGCATGATAGTATCTAATGCAATATTGTTCAAAACTTGTGAACAATATTCATATTTGAATGAAAATATGAGAGATTGTCTGTAGTTTCTTCTTTACTGAAACACTAGTAATAATCTCAGTTTGTCATTTTTCCTCGACCAAAATGAAGTTTTTCGATTGATTTACAGTTATGTCAGTCAGGGTCTTTTAAAATGTGCCCTGACTCAATTTAATGTTTATGAAGCCTTAAATTCATGAAAAAGTCAGAGACATTTCAAAAGTGCCCTGACTCAAAATTCGTCAATTAGAGAAATTTTAAGCATTTTGTCTCGTTTCTTCAGTACATTTACACAAAAATGAACTTATTTTCATAAAATTGAATCCGATGAAAGAGGTATGCAATAATCGTTGTATTTTCGTTGTTTTGTCCGATGAGAACAATATTTCAAATTTTACACTATTCTATCATTTTGTTAAATTTTAGCTGTAAAAATTTCGATTTCGTTACATTTTCCTAATAATTACTCTCATCCAATTTTCCCAAATTAGTTCCAATCGTGTTAGTCTAAGATTAGTCGATACTTAGACAGTTTGCAAATAGATAAACAACAGTAAATTCATCTACGAAACCAGGCTGACTTTCTATTTTCCAAGAGTATGTGTGATCATAATACTGCTGTACGTTTTGGAAAGTATTGTGAGGTTGTATATGTAAGCATATGGGAGACTTTGCATGTAACAGTTCAGCTACGTTTGTTCAGAGCGCCATTTTCGCACATGAAGGAATGATTATGATTATCGTAGGCTGTGCTTAACTTCTGCCTGCCTACAAATTAACAAAGTACTATTTAAACTCATTTCCATCACCAGAAACCACTGTTGAGAAACTTTATCACAATTCACCTCAGCATGTTGCACTTGATGGACGGAATAATACGTCAAATCGAATGATGACAGTAAGTTATCTCATTCACAAAACGTCTTCGTTTCTTATAGTTATGCAATGTAAGAGAAAATTTGAATGTGATTTTGAGCTGTGCATACTCAAGTGCCCAAGTGCAAAACTGCCCAAATTTGAAACTGCAATGGTTCCTGACCGTGCCGTATCTTAAAAGCGCATTAAATTCGAATTTGTCAAGATGGCCGCCATGACATGAAAATGGTAATAATTTCATTCAAAAACTGACCTGTGCGATCCTTGAATTGCAAAACATAAACATATACTGTGTATGCTATAAAATCATTGATTTAGATATAGAGTTTATACTGAAAACCAATATGGCCAACAAAATGGTTCCACAAGAAACACCGAAGGGTATTTTACTGACAATGCATAGGTTTTTATGTCATATATAGTTTATGTTTATAGTTCACGTGTTAAGGCCGTGTCTTTGGTCATCAAATATTCCATCAATAGCTATCAACAATGGACACAAATGGAAAAGATGCCCGAAGTTGGTTGCTATTACTATTTGTGTATCTTTCAGAATACTATGGCATCTACGAAATGTCATCACGAAAATATGCGACGTTCTTTTGAAGACCCGAAATTTAATGCATCTTTCTTTCAGGTTATACTATCATATACGACAATTATTACAACATTGTCCCAGACACTGCCGGTACCCTGGGTTTCGAATCAACGCTGTGTTTTCATTACATATGATTCAACGAAATAATACCAAGTTATAATTTTGTTTATGCAGGCAGCTCCTCAAACAGGCATCACCTATGAGGAATTGGATCTAACCTCGATTGTTGGCCCCGGGCAGCAGAGCCAGTCCCAGGCTACCGATACAGAGCAAACGCAGTATGCATCCTTACAGCTCACACAACCAAGTGAATATCAAAGTTTAAGGTAGAATGCGCCCTTCGAACAGATACTCTACTCTCAAATATTTACCATGTCATTTCAAATGCGAGGCGCTAATTACGTTCACTAAAAGCCAATTTACATGGCTTTATTGGTATTAGCCAGAAACCCTCAGTGTTACCTTAGGCGATAAACAGAAGCGGCTATCACATACTGAAATCATGAGAAGATTATAAATAGATCTGACAGATGACAAGTTGTCACTAAACACTGATAAAACACTTTCTGTTGTCCTTGCATAAGCATCGCTGAGATGAAGAGAGCCAAACCTCTATTGATGATTCAGGTTCAATATATTTATACTAACAAAAGTTTAAGGCTTGTGCGATTTAAGTTAATATTTGATCTGTATTGTATAGAATTATCATACTGATATTATAAATTACAGAAGCTATCACTCAAACGCTGAATCACCTCATCTCGTTTTAAATTCCAATAAAAATTGAAACTTCCGTAGTATCTTTAATTAAAGTACAAAATAATTTAAATTTTCTATCCTATGGATGTGATGACGAAAACATGTATTCTGGAAAGCAGTTGACAAAAAATCAAACAAGTTTCTTTTGGTTGGTCCTGATGAATAAAGGGGTGGGAATAAAAGTAGATATTTTATATATGTACTGACCGTAGCGTCTACTGTAAGTCAATGTCAAATTACTGTGACCATAAACACTACAAAGTTTTTCCTAGAAAGCTATGTTTTCTATTGTTTTCGCTTGTAATATTTTCTTTACAGGTGTACTTCATCTCCTATGATAAATTATAGGTCTCATACCAAGCTAAAGATAATATTTTACTCTTTCTATTTTCTACTTTACCCCAGTAATGCAGTTTTCAACTACCTTCTCTTTACGCTTGGATCTACTTCAATACACCAGCAAAGCTCAAAGTTGTTACAGATATTAAGGCGCAGCTATAGTAATTGTAGGACATTAAAGCCACACATTTTCATCCAATATGAATGCCTTATTTACAAATAAAAAAAATGCCAAGTCAGAATGGCTTACCAAGATGTATACCTGAATTAAAAAGGAACCACATAGCTTTCAGGCTTTTGAATATCTGCAAATATTGAACAAAAGACCATGCTCGGCCATTGACATGTTTCTCTTCAACACTTCCACTGAGCACAGCGCTGAACTCCAGTCAACTCAGTGCGTACCACCTCTAGGCTACTCATGGGCACACTGGAACGCGGAAATGTCCTTGAAAAAAATAAGCCGACTCACCTTTCATGGCAAAGTGCTTCCCCACAATGGTAACTAATACTGTTATGAGGAGGTCACATACCGAGACGGGGCAGCGATATACACTTTATTTTCGAAGTAATTGTAAAACTCGGAAAACGCGGAACTTCGTAAGACAGAAACGACGAAATCCGGAAAGGTTCCAGTAAAGAATAACGTAGACGCACGTGTTTCCTATTGTGTCTAATCTCAAATGTTTGCACATGCATATCATATATTATCAAAAGACGCTGGGGATTGGCTGAGTTTGGCCGAAATATGGCCAATGCCTCACCTAAAATGAGTATTAAAATTGATGGAATGGTTCTTTTTCGCCCTAAGAATGGTTAAATAGGACTAGTGTGAACACTGTGAAACGCTCAGTGTATAATTTGGCAGGTGTACTCTGGCATGTGCACTATAAAATTGATTTCTTAATTGTATTTACTTTTCTAAGTATGACTAAGCAAAAAGGCTCCGCGTCGACATTACCTCATTTATTTGGAATTAGTCTTCATGGGACATGAACAGACACATTATGACGACAGTACATTATTCAAATGAAATGAGATTGTGTATTCATAATGTCAAAATTGTTATGAGGGCGCTATTTTTAATAGCCATTCTCGGAGAAGGATGTAAAGGAACGCAGATTTAAGTATACAAGCTAACACGAAGTTTACTACTGTTAGAATTGAAAATCGAACGATAAAGGGTGAAGGTTTGGATTACCTACACGCCAAAAATTAAAACCAGGATGCTGAAAGCTAGAGGTAACACTTCAAAACAAAGAAAGTTTAATGAAATAGGGAGAGAAACAAAACACTAAACATCGATAATATGGCCTCGACACTATTCTTGTGAGATTTGCGTTGTGGAGATTGGCTGCGAATGATTTTGTCTCTGACTGCGAGTAGAACGGGACAAAAGCGTTTGCTTGAAGTTGAGTGTCCTATTAGTTGTTTGTTTTAGACCCTTGCGTTGCAAATGGGGTATTCCTCATTTTACATTACCTGTAGTGTAATGTAATGCAATGTAAGGCAATG
>LD384409.1:0-13727 GCA_001465055.1 Ptychodera flava
GGTGGAGTTACTGAACTGCCAGGAACTCCAAATGTTATTTATTTCGATAGCAATATTAACAAGTACAAGTTGTTAGATTTTCGTAGTTGGCTTACTCCTACGAATCCATACATTGCACTTCTTGGTATACCGATTCACCTTAAAATTAGTCCTCTTAATACAATAATGTCTTCAGATAATACACTAAGAAGGTGGATAAACGAGGGGGAGAATTATTGCTCATACAATGCTAGCGGGGTTCCAGTAAGATTATTTTGGGACACAACTTTAAAGAAACTGGGTCTGAAAAGTGTCGGTGATGAAGCAGCTGAATTAACTTTACAGACAGTAAATCAACAGATGACTGATAATATGAAAATACTTCAACATGGTACAGTTCTCATTAGATGTGTAAAGTTAGCTACAGGAGACGAGTTTGATGATTTGGTTGGATATTACGCTATGAAAACAGATAACAGAACAACTTGTGATATTATTATAAGTATCGATAAAGATCGCAATGAAATGAGTATTGAATGTTTTGTTGGTGGGAATAGAGAAGAGAACGACTTAGGAACTACATTTGTACGTAGAGATAAAAGAGTGAACACTTTAGATATCAGTGTTATTCATCTGGAACGTCTCATTTTATTTGAAGTAATGGTCTTCCGTCACATTTTAAGTTCAGAGGAAATTACTAAAATTTTATCTATCGGGTGAACAAGTTCGCACCGATAGGTAGCCATATCAATGACAAATCAGGGGTTGCTCCACGGTTACCGCATTGATGCATATTGGAGCAACGTGTAGTGGTCTGGGGAGGGAGGTGTGAGGGTTTTCCTACCCTCCTTGTAGATTTTTTCGTCTCAGTTTCCAATACTTCCTTACTACTGACTTGCAGTGCAACTCGTAAATTTGTTTTCTGGAGCATGTACAAAGACCGACGAGGAATTCGATGGGAACAACCGTGCCTTGAATAGTGACTACATGTTTCGACATACTTGTACTGTATTTAGCTACTGTACCTAAATTTCCGTTGTCCATGAAAGCCCTTAATGGTTTTATGCTAGCAACATCGCAACCCTGGCGGAGAGCAACAGACGGCTTGTTTGTCGACGTACACGTTGAAAATGCGTTTCAATAACACTCTCAAACCGATGACGTATATCGAGAAGACCTCGAAGTTAACTGTCTCGACCTCGAAGTTAACAGTAAAATATCACCTGAAACTGATGTTTTACGATAAACGTCACAAGAATGAAGCGATTGTGTGTTAATTATCCGTATAAAATACTGTAACAGTTCAATATAATTCACATGAATGATCAAATGACAAGACTGCAGTCTTTAAAATGCTTATAACCAAACTCCCAAAGTTAATTTAATTGAACACATGCTACTACAATGAAATTACAAGTGATGAATTACCAATATCCTTCACCAAATACTCATAATGTTAAAGAGACAGCTTAGACGTATGTGTCAACTTAAGCTTCAGGCAGAGTGCTTTTTCTTCATGGTCGTTGGTGTCGCGTCTCTTCCACTTCTAACATGCGTAGACTTCAACACGCATGGATATGTGTTGATGCCATGACATCGGATAAAATCGCACGTACTGGGCCGTGAAGGCATTCTCTCTGAAGTCATGGTAGACGACCGTATTCAAATCATGGTTTCCATCAAACAGCTGGAAAATAAGTGTGGAATAACTCTAATAAAAGTTAATGAAACAATCCGAATCAAGAACTGAAAAAAGAGACGAACATAGTTGGATGTCAATTCTCATAAGGAAATTGTTCCGTTTTTGGTTTTGTCAATTTGAGTGATTTATACATTCACCATATTTTTGAAAGAAACCTTATTGCATTGAGTTTGTCACAAATAATTCTTCACATCTGGACTTGACAATACCTTATCATTGCCCATTGAGTCAGCAACGAACTTCCAATCATGTCCATCCTCGCTGTATCCTAATTTGTATGACGTCACCCACTGGGGATGTGCATTGTCACCACGGCCCTTTGAAAGACATAACAAATGTTTGGGAAATTACACATATCATTATACCTTTATGTTAGTGGAGAAGAGATAGAGGCGCAAACATAACAATCGCTTCTCCATGTCTGATTTACCCTGAATGCTAATTACTTTACAACGAACATATTTTTAGGATTTATGGAATTTTTCACGAACACAGATAAGTACAATTGACTTAAATAAAGTATTGAAAAACTCGATAATTTTAACACGACAATATATATATATATATATATATATATATATATATATATATATATATATATATATATATACACACTTGAAGTAATTTTTTATATATGTATATGTATGTATAGATGGATAGATAGATAGATAGATAGATAGATAGATAGATAGATAGATAGATAGATAGATAGATAGATAGATAGATAGATAGATAGATAGATTATCGAACGCTATCCTCCTGCAACTGTTATCAGTTAAGAAACTTTCAGAACACTTACTTGCGTCGCCACTTTGGTGACCTTTCTGCTGCGACTAAGGTCAATTTGCAGCCACTCGCCAACCTCCAGGTATTTTGTACACCAGGCAGAGGAGCCAGGTACTCTATAATTCAGTCTACCTTGGTATGGACTATGTCCTTCATCAAGATGGCTACTTGCCGTCATTTGTGAGTCAGGTATTGCTCCACTCCAACGGCCTCACCACCTTCACAGGCTGTAAAGACAAGAGAATATTCTCACTTTAAATGTCATTTCCATTGTCCTTTTCTGTTACAAAATAACCATTTCCTGTGGCACTCTGGGGCCCAAATAATGTCGGAAAAGTGTACAACTTGGCAAAACAGATCGACTGTGTACATGTAATATAAAATTAGTTACAATCGATAATTTAATTCCGGACTTGAACTAAAAGGCGTTCGTGAGCACAAATAGTAAAAATATTGTGGAAAAATATGGCAATAGTCCTCTTGTCATATTACCTGCAGATTTGTTGTACCTGCTAGTCACTCTTGACAAGTCATTGTGAATGACATAGTCCCTACTTAGTTAATAGATTTTGAAAGCATTGACATAAATGACGGTAAAGTGATACTGGTCAAGAGATTGCCGGGAAATGGTAGAGAACACGATGTATTGATGTGTATGTGCAGTTGATATCTGATGTGTGAATGGAATAAGTTAGCTAAATTTGAGAAAAAGTGGGTTATGTGATCAATGATTGCAATATAATGTGGTGATATGAAGTCTGGGTGTTGGTTTTTTATAAAGATGGATCTATGTGGACATATCTAGAAGTCCCTCACATGGAATATTTCAAGAGTAAAACTTGACTTGGTTTAAAAGTACTGGGCACAAGGGGAAGTACAGGGATGTTAATTATATATGTCAATGTACTGGTTTTATGGAAAATGGATTTAGATTAGTATTAAAATGAAACAAATTTAATCGTCGTATTACAAGAAATTTCTTTGCATGAAAGGCGGCTGACATCCCTATAGTTCACTCGTATTCAATAACACAGCCATAAAACTACTGTATACAATATCTTTTAACTAAGAGTTTACGAACAGTCATCCTGAAATTTTGGTGAAATTTTAGAATCATTTTCAGAGTAATTTCTTTGCAACTTCAGGAGCTGATATTCATTCTTGCAGTCAATTTTTATCCAATAAAACAATAACAACAAACAAACATGCATCTACTAACCATATGTTTTCTGTTTTAACGTACAAGACCTTATATATGTATCTCATTTTTATTCATTACAACACAATTGACAAAAACAAACATGGCCGTCTGTAGTCATATTGGACCATATTGCCAAATAATTTCTAATAATTCTAGAACGTATTGTTGCTGACAGATTAAATACCTATATTGTTAGCCATTCATTAGATGAACCAATGCAATCTGCCTACAAGCCAGGACATAGTACTGAAACAGCTCTTTTAAAGGTAACAAATGATATTTTGCTTGCCCTCGATGATAAGTGTGATGTATTCTTGGTCTTACTTGACCTTTCTGCTGCATTGGATACTGTCATCCACACTATTCTATTAGATCGTTTAAGAGACCAATTTGGTCTTTCTGGTTATGCACTTAAGTGGTTTGAGTCATATCTTTCAAATCGAAGTCAGTGTGTCCTTATAAATTCCACTCAATCATCATTTCATCCACTTGACACCGGGGTACCTCAGGGATCAGTGTTAGGTTTCATTCTTTTCAATGTTTATACCTCTCCGCTCGGTAAATTAGTCGCCAGTCATGGATGTCTTTATAGTTTTTACGCTGATGATTCAACATTGTATATGTCTTTCACCGGGGAAAATGCCATTAGAATGATTTCAAATCTTGAAAATTGCATTTCAGATGTCAGACTCTGGATGTCTACAAATTTTCTCACTTTAAATGATGATAAAACAGAATTTGTAGTTTTCTCCTCGGATCATCCATCACATAGAAATGTCACAGAAATTTGTGTTAGAGATGCTAAAATTCCTGTTTGCTATCAGGCGAAAAGCCTGGGCGTCAGCCTTGACTCTCATCTCACACTGAGACCTCATGTTTCAGAGATCTGTCGTACAGCAACCTTTCATCTACGACGCATTGCACGTATTCGTAAAACTTTATCAAGGTCTGCCACGGAACAACTTGTCCATGCTTTTATCACATCTCGTATTGATTTCTGTAACTCTGTTTTATGGACTTACGAATAATTTAATCATTGAGATTCAACATATTCAAGACATGGCTGCAGGAATTGTAACTCGTTCAAAAATCTCTCTTCATATCACCTCTGTTCTGTACCAGTTGCATTGGTTACCGGTGACACAGCGCATTGTATTTAAGATGTAAGTCCTGACTTTTAAGTGTATTCACGGGCTTGCTCCCAGTTATCTTTCAAATATGATCTCACTCTATGTTCCATGTCGTAACTTGAGGTCAGCTGACCAGTTCAGACTTTGTCCGGTGCGATCGCGTACAAAGAAGTATGGAGATCGTTCGTTCAGTGTAGCAGCTCCCATACTCTGGAACAGTCTTCCATTACATATTCGGCGTTCTCCTAGCCTGTCAACTTTTAAAACTTATGTTAAAACTTTCCTTTTTAAATCTGCTTTTTAGACTGATTTAGACGGTTTTATTGTAGTTTTTACTGTTTTAATTGCTTTTTGTGATATCTAAATTTTATCACAGCGTCCTTGATCACTCTGTTGTGGATATTGACGCTTTATATATAAATAATAATTATTATTATTATAATTTGCGTTCAAATGTAAGTTGCAGGGTGAAGTTCTTGTGCCAGGTTTGAAAGACTTTGTCAAAACCTGTCTGAGAATTGACAGTAGACATCAAATAAGGAAACAAAGTAGTCGGCAGACGGCCACATTGGATGGTATCACAAAAACAAATCGACGTGCATATGTATGACATATGGTGTAATCCCACCCGAACTTTGCCCGTGGGGACTAAAAGTAACCCTCAATATATTTGACTTATGTATCGGTCCGTTAACGTCGAAACGATTGAAGACTGCGGTTGTAAAGTGAGCATGGAATGACCTTTGTCAAATAATCAAAAGCTTGTACGAAACTACTTAAGAAACACCAGCTGCACCTCGTTAACTGTGGACGGCTTAAAATGAGTGATTTCCTGAAGGCTTGAAGTGTGCTATAAGAGTTGAGTAATACTTAGTGACCAGCTTTTGGTACCCCCTCCCACACACACAAACAAACACACAAAAACAACAACAACAACAGATGTCATAAAACGTTTGGCAGCAAATATATAAACAAGGGCATTGCAAAGTTGGTGTCAATAACGTGCATATGTTCATGCCGATAGTGCAACTTACTTGCTTCCTTCTGACAGATGAAACCCATAGATGAGGTGCATACATGGTCATTCCACTTTGAATTCCCAGCTCCGTACAGGTGAAGGCAATGCTCCTCTCCTCCGGCATTATCTGGTTGACCAGGAGCCCAATGAGTATATGTGACCTGTGTGAAATACACATTTTCCGTATCAGCTCAAGTGTATTTTAGAAAGTTGCGATCCAAATAACACATTACAAGGAATCGCAATGCTTATAAGAGTCTTGTGTTAGTGTCATGAAAATGCTAGCGAGAAGGGAGAGTGTATGTTAGTAATGTAAGGTGAAGCTAAGAGAGTTTATCAAACTAAATTTCCGTTGTGAACAACTTTGTTTCTTACATGCACTTTCTCTCAATATTAACATTTGTTGTATGTATTGAGCCATGATGAAAATAAATAGTGTAAATAAATGTAGACGAATGATCTACTTTTGC
Organism: Ptychodera flava; assembly: GCA_001465055.1. NCBI lineage: Eukaryota > Metazoa > Hemichordata > Enteropneusta > Ptychoderidae > Ptychodera > Ptychodera flava. The sequence continues at coordinate 6,287 of LD384409.1, forward strand.
CTTTTTCGGGAAGCCAGCTATCTCTATTGTAAACTCTTGTCTGTAAACTCAGCATACCTTCCGCATATTGGCACAGTGCTCGCATTTAGGACCGCTCAACAAAGGTTCAAGCTTCTCAGTGATCAAAAATCGAATGCGTCAACTAAGAATAGACATGTACATGTGCACGCTGGGTTTTCTCTCACAAATGTGTTATGCAACGGGTCTTACCAGCGGAAAGCGAACAGCTGTTCGGGAACGAAAGGGACGTTGATGATGCTTTTTTTTGCATTTTACATCTCAAAACGTCTGTGGTTTGTACTGCGTTTGTAACATTTTGGCAAGATTCCGAAGAAAAGTCTAGCTTTCTCTAAATATTATGTAAACTCGGCTTTTCGACCTGACTCTCCGTTGCTGCGGACATGAATTTTCGTTGAGTCAAAGCTTGATCAGCTTGATCTATCGTTTTGCTAAATCGACGCAACGTCGTTTTGCAAAACCTCTTCAGTATTTGTGGAGTTAAACTTTAACTTCGGCCAGAAATTCAAAGCCTTTGTGCATTTTTCTATTGAACTTGAAGCAAGAAAAAATGCCTTCTCTGGCGATGCCATGTGAAGCAACAGCGTTAAGCTCAAAACTTATTTGTTCTAGCCATTTTCACATTAATAAACCAGTTGTGAACTGAATGTGCTCTCGTGTTTTGCAACAGGTTCATTGATAGTAGTACGCTTCAAAGAACAATCAGATATCTAACAGATCATTATATGTAGGAGGTTTCATCAACTTTCGCACACTACTCTCATAGTTTAATCACTAATTACAATATTTTATTTAATATGCAATTGAGCTGTTAATCAACTTGACACTGCTTAATGCTTCATAGGACAATTAGATATCTATCAGAGCAACATATGTATCACGTTTTATTAAATTTAATGATGTAATTTTCGTGTAATATCACTGATTACAAAGTTCATTTAATATGCAAATGAACTCTTAATTAACCTCACACTGCTCAATATTTCGTAGCACATTTACATATTTATCAGATCAATATCTGTAGCAGGTTTCACCAATTGGATGCCGTAATTTCAAAGTTATATATATAATTACAAAGTTCATTTAATTTGTAAATGAACGCTTAATTAACTTAACACTACTCACTACTCGCTAGTCAGATACCTATCGGCTCATTGTATGCAGCAGATTTAATCAAATTGGGTGCATTTATTTCGGAATGATATGACTAATTGCAAAACTTAATAAAATAGGCAAATGAGCTATTAGTAACTTGACAGTGCCCAATGCTTTCAAGTAAAATATACAAATGAGCAGATAATTGACATGACACTCACAGTATCATCATAATGTTCTGAAATTGTCATCTGTGAAAAGTTTCATGAAATTTTGTGCAGTATTTCTTGTTAAGTGTCGATACTATCATTACTGTCTCCATAAGGAAACCATTATATGAAAAAATTATATGTCATAACTTTATTAATATGAAAGCAACACTAACCTAAATCAATAAGTTCTTGCAGTTAGACACACACACACACACACACACACACATACACATGACAGAGAGACAGACATGGCTTTGACATTAACTCACGTGTGTGAACACATGAGCTAATAATACGTAACACTATATCGACAAATGTGAAGACAACAATAATCAAAAAGAAATCCAAATGGGTCACTCTCAGGTCGGAGACCACGCTCGATTAGCAATCTCATTGACCTACACTGCATTTCGATAGGTTTTGAGGGCAGTCTTACTGGATTCAAAGGCCTTGCACATAAAAAAGGGATTATGAAAAGGCAGGCCTTTTTGGTAATTCCCAGGTAGGGACAAAAGTATTTTACGGCAATTACGTGTAGAGTCTATTAGAATATATATTCAGGCTTAAATGTTCCAAGGAAGTTAAGCGACAGTATAAAGAAGGACATACCGGTGTGCCGTCTTCCCACGTCCAGCTCCCCTCATGTTCCGCATCGGTTGCACCCACAAATTCACGGCCTTCCCGCGTGTGTAACCTGCGAAGAAAGAAAGGCAGAACACTTAATTAGGCATCCCCGACCTGTCGCTTTAACATCAATGCCCAAACTTATAACTAGAAATCTTCAGTCTTCGCCTTACACTTTGAAATAAGTATTGAACAGTTATCATGGACTAGCTGATAAAGTTACCTTTTGTCGGAATACATGCAAACAATGTGATTGAATCCAATAGACAACGACCAATAGCATGTTGACAGTTAACCTACATAATTTCTTGTTCGGCCAATGAGGATGGATATCTCAGAGATTTAAACGGTGGAAACAAGGACGAGGCCTTGATATCTTAAACGAGGCCAATTGCAGCACATTTATCTTCTGTTCAAAGTGTGGCTCCTCTCTTCATAAACATAAACACCATAAGACGCCGCATGCAACAATCTGAGCAAATATGTAATGGAACAGGCGACAATAACAAACTAATAGAAACTATTATTAATAGCTTTTGCAATGTATACCCGGTGTCCATTGTAGGCCTACAAACGCAAAACGGTTACAACTGAAATGTTCTACCCTATAATTAAGTATATTTAAACTGGAGTCCTTTTCTATGAACTTTTAAAAACAACCTACATGTCATGAACTCACTATGGTACGCTTACCTTTCAAAAATAGGTCTACTTGGACGTTTTCTACCTTGGCCAAGGAACTGTCCAGTCCAGAGCACACTGTCCTTGCCTCTTCATACGTATAAATTTGGCATCGGTACACGTTATAGCATTTACCCATATAATGGTCCCATCCTCGATTGCAACCTATATACAAAAGAGAGAGAGAGAGAGAGAGAGAGAGAGAGAGAGAGAGAGAGAGAGATGAATAGATGCATGGGTATGTCTGTGTGTGTTACAGTTTGGGTCTGTGTGCTTGTGTTGGTACACTATTTATGCGATCTTCGATGTTGACAAATGTATATGAGTAATGTTTCCATATTATCATACAGAAAGACGTACACGCTGAATGTTACCTTCAAAACAATCACATTGGGCTATGTGAAAGAGAGAGATCAGGAACAGACAAAATGCCAATCCAGAGAGTGACTTAAACATCCTGTCCTTCCTTTTGAGAATTGGTGAAAATTTCTGCCTCTTTATAATTTCGGATGTCCCAGGAAGAGTGTCAGATGAATGTTGGCAGGTGTACAACGTTGAATTTGCAACACAAAACACGCCTTTTATATAATAACATCTGCGGGATGATTAATATTAACGTTTGTTTTAATACGTTTATCGTCTTGATACAAATTAACCTAACACAACAAACATATTCTGCGAATCTCCTTTTTCCATATTTTTGTGTGTGTAAAATACATGTGTGGCAACTTGCTTTGGTTATTATGCCGCATATATAACATTTTGTGGAAGCGCTTGAAAACAAACTTAGACAAATATAGATACATACATTCTACCTACATAGAAAAATACACACTTAGACACATAGATACAAACATGCGTGCACAAAGGTAGACAGACAGACTCATTGTTCGTTGCGGTCGTTGTTATCCCAGTTAGGCTGCGCTCACAAAAATTTTGAGGAGGAAGGTTGTAGAGGAAATCAGCAAGGATTCGAAGATTCTAGGGGTAGCAGAGGGGAGACCTCAAAGTTTTGCTCTACCTATAAGGGGGACCAGGTTTTCGCATTCCGTGACTTTTATCTAAAAATGTATGGACACCATAGGATTTTCTAAAAACAATACGGCCGGCAGAAGCTGCAGTTGATATTTTTTCAATATTTCTGTGCGATGTATCAAATACAGTATCTTACTGTCTCTCTACAGTACACTGAAACACAATATTATGTTTGTCGACAAAGCCTGTGTATATAAATTTGCATAGGATGATAATTGAATTACTGAAAGTCATTTGTCAGTGCTACAATGCACAGTACACGTACACAGGCTGTGTTGGCAAGCTGAATATTGGGCAGTTCAACATATGGTATCTTTCCTCACTATCACAGCAGAAGGTATTCTTTTAAAGGCTTCAACGAAGGAAAAGATGACATTCTCTCTTAAAGAAATTTACAAAATTGATGGTGGTAAATCTGGCGAGCTGGTCATATTTACAAGTTGCAATTCTGTCTCTACCATTGCTTTTTTACTCGATACAGTGTAAAATATAACAAAAAATCTATATTTATAAGTTAATGCTATACGAATGTAGAATGTCATGGTATCTCTTTCTGAATTGTAAATACACGAGATAGGCAACCAAATGTAACTTGAACTGATATTTACCCAAGGAATGTTTACTTTTGATAACAAAACAGAGGGTCCAATGTCTTTAATCAAGTTAGTACACACAAATGACTTATTAGCGACCAGCTTAAATTTCAGTAAATAATTCTATTCCCGTAATACATACATATAGAAAATGTAAACATTTAAGCGATATCGTCTGGAAACGTCAGACATATTTCATATGTCCCAGTCCACATGAAACAAAATCAGTGACCATAGTAACATAGTTAATTCTTTCGTTTTCCAAAATAGAAAGACAAAACCAGATATGAACTGTAAATCCTTCCAACTTTCAGTATATGTTAGGCTTGTCCGTAAAATGACACTTTTCTCTAGAATTACTGCCACGAAATAATGAATTCTTTGTAATTTGTGAAAATTCACATTACAAACAATATCGACCTTGCAATTCTTCAATTGAAATAAAGTCTCAATGCATATAAATTAGTAATGAGCTGAAAATAAAATGCTAATTTCCATTCACTGCTCAGCCTGTCTTCTTATTGCATCATCACTTTATGTACCTAGTTTCAATCACAAACTGTCAATTTGCAAGTCCTGCAAGTCCTGCAAGTTTGACATGCCAAATTGTGATAGCTCATTGAAGTGAAAATTACAAATCAGCTGAAAAATTCATGAAAAATGTCACTTAGTAACAATACATTTTTTATTCTGATGCGAACTACGTTTCCCAAACTGTGGCCGAGCAATTAATTGGAAACAGCTATTAAATATGCAGATGAGTGATCAACTGAATGAAAATAGGAAACAAATTTAACCATAGACCGTACAAGCTATTAATGTCTTTGATTTCACAAACTGTTCATCATTACATCATCAACAAGGACAGCACATTTCATCAGCTTTTGGTAAAGTCCTACCAGTCTAATGTCCATAATCGGTAAAGATCGCGAAATATGTAAACTATACATACATACATACATACATACATACATACATACATACATACATACATACATACATACATACATACATACATACATACATACATACATACATACATACACACACACACACACATACATACATACATACATACATACATACATACATACTGACATACTGACATACTGACATACTGACATACATACTGGCATACATACTGACATACATACTGACATACTGACATGCATACTGACATGCATGCATACCTACTGACATATATACATTCTGACATAAATACATACTGACATACATACTGACATACATACAACTGACATAAATACATATAGGCCATTTCCCCCCACACTCAAAACCTGAGATTAATTAGTCTAGAACATTCTGAAGGAAATTATCCTCCATGACCTCACAACCTTGAATTCAGTTACTCGTGTTAGGAATGTTCTTGAAATTTAATTAATTGTGTAAGAGAGATAATGTAAGAGCAGTAATTAGCATGTTAATAAAAGTTCTACATTGTTGCTATATGCTCTTATATAACCACATAAATATAAATAGTGGCAGGCACAGCTTGCAGTGAGACATTTTAGGATCGTGTCTTCTGCGTGTTACTTAAAGTCTTTGGAAACTCCAGAAGTATTAATTTCCAGACTTTTCAAGATCTTCAGATGGAATTATACCGCGGACTTTGTGCAACTTCAAGCCTGCAAGCCAAAGGACTGTTCATTCATCAGACTGACTGTTACAACTCTGAGACTGGAGCTTTGCCGTCCCAGCTGAGATAAGTAGCCTGTACACTTTTACAGTTTGTATTCTATGCCTGACTTAACAATATAATTTATTTTTTGTAATAAATTTCGTTTTATACGGAAACTGGTGAGTTCACCTATTGTTCGTTTTATTTCACGTAACAACATGCACACATACTGACAGATAAACTGACAGATAATCTCAGTGAGAGACATACATTTAAACATACTGACAGACATACATACATTAACGTAACTTTACAGTAACTTCATTTAATAAAATTCCTTTCCTTATTGGAATACAAATCAAATACAAACATAAGATAGTATCGTAAGTTCCTCCTAATATTACATATTTTTCACTGATTCAATTTCAGGCAATTCCTTTTCGACTGAACGTGGCCTATTGCAATTGTTTCGTATTGATATTTTGCGATAGCTTTTAATTTCAGGTTATGAATAGTAACAAAAAAAGAATACTGCATTGAAACCTGTTCTTGCAGTAAGGTAAAATATCATTTTACTCAAAAATAACTTTTTCGCAAATATTCATTCAATTTTCATTAATTTGTTAACCCAAGGTTAAAACATTGCTTGCGTTCACCTTTTAGCTTGTCAAGCAGTTGTTAGTTGCGTGATACAGGTAGTGTTTATTTATGCAAATGTATGCAAATAACCTGATTTCCTGGCTTCTTTTTCCTCCAAATTTCAGAATTTTCAAAGAATTTAGCTCCACTCTGGCTGGATCAAATTGTCTGAAATTTCACTTAATGTTCTTCAAATGCTACATAAAAAAGCGACTATTTTGTTTGGCAATAAAGTTCTTAGATTTTGAATAAGAAGCGTTTTAATTTTGCTAATCCTGATTTTAATCACTTTTTCGAGTGCCAGTCTTTCAACTCTTGCCATTTTAGAATGAAGATACAAAATGCAAAATAAAATAGTTGTTATTTCTATATATAAGCTTCTTTCAAGTGCAATATTGCATTTCAGCAAATAGCGTCAAGTTTTTGACTTAAATTAATTTTTGACATAAATACCAAAATTGAGATTCTTCCAAAAAAAATACATATACTTCATCTTTCGAGTAAAGTACTGCTGCTATACTAAACTTGCGAGTCTCTGCTCTTTGAAAATGTATACTATGAGGGGTTTCCTTGTCATGTTTGATGAGAAATATTGCTGTGAAAAAAAACTGTGTTGACAACATGCAGCTCGACCTAAAAATAGCTTTGATGTAGATTTCCTACAATATTTCACAAACATATTTAAAAGTGAAATATTCGGGTTGTTGACATTTCACACCATGTCGCCTTTCAAAGGCAGATTTATGGTGGCTGATGTTTGAGGTAAATTTGCATCGCATTATCACAGCGTGTTGTATACAAGTTAAACTTTACATCAAGCAGTCCATTTATTCTTCCATCCCAATATGGTACACGCATTCATACCTACCTACCTACCTACCTACCTACCTACCTACCTACCTCTACCT
>LD384506.1:0-48067 GCA_001465055.1 Ptychodera flava
AACCTACAGTACACAAAAACCAGCGCGATAAATTACCATAAGTACAATACACAATGCACAAGAAAATGGCTCGCACAGCTGCAGACTGACCAAACACGTCACTGCATTCAAAAGCGTGGAAAGCAAACAATAGCAACACACACTTGCTACAGAAACTCAAAGCAGAACTTCAAACGGCCTGAAAAACTACCGTCAAACCAAACTGACTGCTAAAAGAGAGCAAATAAACAGGAAATAATAGACGATACCGTAACTCACGCTCCAAGTTGAACAGTAGAGCAAAAACGGACGTCAAAAAACCATATACTGGAAGGCTGAAACACGGTGTGTTTTCACACACCGAGGCAAATGAGAACTGTTTGAATATGGAATCTCATGGCGGTTTCCGCCTGGGATGAGATCACGTGTATTTAAATTTTTGCCTCGTTCTGGAAGGCAGCAAATGAGATAACCCAAAAGTAATAGTGACAGGTAAGTAGGAGGATGAAGCAGAATCTGCCCGACCCTTCTCTTCAGTTAACTTTAGCAAATTATGACTTCTTACCAGTCTTAGAAGAATGGGTTCCTATTGCCGGTGTTGATTGTTCAGACGGCACTGCGGATGAATTTAAAGAAAATGATTTATTTTAAGAGATATTAGTCGGAAGTTTTGATAATAGTTTCGTTTTCATATCTGCCTACTTTCCCTCTAATCGCACTTTACTTCAATTATTAGGTCCGATAATGAGGTACCTACTTCAACCTATGCCTAACTGGAATTCAGAAACTACTTCAATATGACCTTCCCAGTATTACTAGAAGAGTACGCTCCTGCTATAATGCTGACTATTCATATGGCGCTGCATGTCGCTTAAAGGGCGCGTTAGCTGAAATATTTTATTCTGTATTCACTATTTTTATTCTTTAAAACAAAAGTACATTTTCTAGGTATTTCTATTAGATTTGCCAGCACAGAGTATTGTATAGAATATGCCATTTTCATTGTTGACGCATGAGTTCAAGCCAGGTCTGAATGTAGATCTTGAACGAGGACCTGTATTTCGCAAACAAATCGGCTATTGGATGCACACAAGAAAATGTACAATTAATAAATAAATTTTCACATTCCAAAGACCGTCAAACATATTCAATATTTCATCCTCTACCACTGTTTACTTTACACACAACTCCAAACATAGCCTTGTCACACATTCAGACGTCCGAATAAAATTTCCATTGGCAGAGCTGTTATCATGTCTTACTTGACCCTCTGTCAAACAATAGTTCTAGCCTTGTTCTTTTCATTGTTGAAACAGCGGGCGACTTGTGTGCGCAGATCCATGTGAAAAAAATGTCAATTCTATCAGTGGTAGGAGTAAACGCTAATTTTAAAACACATTTACCCAGTAATATAATTACGAACTCATCATAGGTAATTACTGAATTGGATATTTTTGATATTGTGACAATGTTATCACTTGCTGTATCCTACAAACTGGTAATGTTATTTGTTTGTCCAGTAGAACGATATCACAACAGAAAATTTAAATGGCTGACCTCAGTGTGAAATTAAGATTTCACATTGTGTTTTCAGATCTGAAGCGAATATTTTGTTGTCACAGTTCGTAAAATGAAAAATGCCTATACCTTTCTGATCATTTGATACCACGGAATACTTTCTGAGAGAGTTGCTCTTGGAGGAAGTCCAACGACACAGTACAGTACTTTTACACATTGATATGCGCAAATTGCAGCTGTACAAAATCAAAAGGCTGATGACTCACCACGCCTTTTGTAAATACTTGCCCTGAACCGGCGTTATGGTTTGCATATTAGTTTGGCGAGTCATTTAAAAAAGTTATATGAACTGTTGCCGGCGCTATTTCAAGTTTGCACATCTGTCTTAAGAATGTTATGATAAAATGACGATCCAATCCTTAAGTTTAATACATTACAGTCATACAGTCAGTTCAGAATAGATATTTGTGAAGGTAAATGATGAGGAGAGCGCGGTTTGCAAATTTAGGGGATATTGAGTCACATTTTTGAGTAAAGATGCATGAAATACCATTTTTGTCTTTCCTGGGATTCAAGTGTGGTTCTAGATCTAATTGCCTCTCTAAACAACGATGGTTATAATGGAAAAAGGTTTTTGTCATTTTACGAACAGAGTGATGAGTTACACATATTTATTCAAACGTAAATTTCCCCATTATGGAATATGTTGTCTTTTGATTTGGCAACCATGCTGCCGACAAACTTGAATATTGGAACGTGTTATGACAAATCGACAGCATGGAAAAAACTTGCCATCATACGTTTTAGGAATACGTAAAGCTTTCAGCAAGACGACAGTCGTAATGATAACCCGACCCTTGACTCAATGATATTAGACAATTACTTGCACCGGGTTTACTGTTCGCTACATGTATCGCGAGAAATAGGTTTCTTGTTATCAAGTCAATGTAATTATATTATATTTATAATAATACATACTTGCACATTCTGGCAAGGAATCATTCCATCCCATATATTGATGACAGACAATGCTACTGTGAGGAGAGGTCAACATGTAACCTTCGTTACAGGTGATCGAAAGTACATCTCCATCGAAGTATGGACAGGTGCCATCGTAGGAAAAGTTTCGATCCACGTCATCGAAGCGAAGATAACAATCAGGGGTTAATTCTAAAATGAAGGAAAGTATAGCAACGTTTTAAATTGTATGTTCGATGGAAATAGCAACAATCACAATTGACTTGACAAATTTCACTCCGATACCTTGAAAATGCTGAATTTCTGTACCAACTGAACCATGTAGTAAATGTTCAATATGCTAAGTCGTCGCGAGTTATTGAGATTTTTGGACTTGGTGGTCTGTTTTCAGTTTGGACTCATTTTTAGCTTGGAGAACAAATTAAATTTCACTATTGTGTTTGTAAATTTCTCTCCGTAGACTTAATAACGGGTAGAGCGGAAATTGTGAATTTAGATATCAATAAATTTTAGGTGATACTTTCCTTCTATTCAAAACTTATAACGTTCACACGTGATTTTTATTTAATTACCTACTTGTACGGATGAGAGCTTCCCTCTTAATTTGCTTTAGCACTTTGATCATGCATACTACAGTAAAGGCAATCTAAACCTATTGGTTGAATTAAGACTTTAAAGAAATTCCGTGTGACCGAAACTGTTGGGAAATTAATGGCATGCCTACTTAGCAGTTGCTCGTAAAATTGACAGGTGAACCTGCATCTTATAGATTACAGGAATGCAAGTAAATATTGTAATTTGTGATTACTTTACATAGTCGACTGATTGACGATCTTGTTTCAGAAAAACCTGGATTGTCCTAGGCCTGCCATATAAAGTAAGGACCAGTCACAGGCCTCATACTCACTGTAAAACGTAACAGCAAATATTCCCTTTTCTAGATTGCTCGGGCCACGAGAATCGAGTGTAAGTTGGACTTCATTTGAACATGAATATGCTGTTGAATCGATGATCTCGAGTTTACTATTCATCCCGTCTTTGAATTCAGTAAGTACTAGGATATCACCTTCTGGGATGTCGTAAATGATGAACTGAAACCGTAGAATGTGATAGTCAAAAGTCGCTATGGTCCAAGTACAGGTCGCCATTGTGCAAGGATTCTTTGCATAGTATCCTGGAAACCCGGGTGAATAGATTGTACCCATGTTTTCGACATGACCTCCACATGAACCCATCGATACTATGAGAAGTTAATGCAATAGAGAATATGAGCCTTGGTGAGTAGCGGTCCTCTACAAATTATTTCACAAAGCAGCATTTACTTTTCATTTTCAAACCAGACAAAATGGTTTAAGTTTCAATTTACACCTTCAAATTACAGCATACGTACTTCTGAAATACGTAATTCGTTTGATGCGTACTATACGGTAAGATATCAGTGGTCATAGACTGACAAAAGATAATTGTTTTAAGTACAGAGTTGAGTCCTTTTCCCCGATAAACAATTTGTTTTGACATTGGGCTGATAATTAAGACATTTTGCGAGCCGTCAACTAACAAACAATACCGCAACAAGTTTATCACAGGTTGAATAACATTACACTGCAAAAGCCTTCAGTAAAGATTTTTGTACCGTGTATGCCTGCACCTACTTTCATAAATGCTGTATCTTGATGATCCACCACACATATGTGTATAATCGCCCGTACACCATTCCGCACACAATTCATCAGTGACTTTGTTACAATGTGAAATATCAGAGAAGCAATGACACTCGTTCCCTCCATATAGCCCGGCAAACTCAATGTCCTGATATACAGTAGGCCTACGGCAGTATTCCAAACACCATTGTATTGTCATTTTTCCATTGTTTAGCAAAGGAAAAGGGTTCCCTTGGTCACAATCGTAGCATCCCATGTATCCATCGTCTGTGTAGTATACACAATGTAAACATTAAAAAGTGCAACGTACATTGATTCTTATATTTATGATTAGATTGATTTTCAGTGTAACACGACTGCAACTAATTTGGCAGAATATTGTAGTAATGTTGGTTTTATTGTCGCATTTAAGATAATTTATTTTTATTTTTATATTTGCAATTCTCTTGTTTAATGGGTACTTTGTAATATTGCAACCAACAGCTTTAGGGCACCTAACACTTAAAAAAATTGAACAATTAAAAGATCCTATTCTCCCAAAATAGTTCTAATCATCATATGGCTTTTAAAACTAACACGAACCACAACTAATATTTGAAAGTGACAAAAAACGAAAAATTTGCAGATGACATTGAAAGACATTTAAGTTGGCAATTATTAAAAAAAAATTCGCTTACAATTACTGTAGCTACATGTTTTTCGATAGAATTACATCATATATCGTATGAACAGTGAAAGATAGAGTTTGCCCCGTAAGACTAACTAGCTTGTAGAGTAAATGAAGTTTTCACTTTTTTGTGTTTTCGCTTTGTAAATTTCTCTCCGTTGGTAGTGCGGAAATTGTGCATTTTTGATATTTTTCTCTTATCCAAAACTATAAACATTCACACATGATTTTGTGGATGAGAGTATGAAATTTCAGTGTTGACGCTCACGCTTTCTTAATTTGTCTTATCATGTTGGTCGTGCATCGTGAGGTAGAGACAATATATCACATCCACTGACAAGACAAAATCGTTGCAAATGAGACTGTGAGGAAATCGATGGCTTGCCTGCCTATCAGTCTCTCGTGAAATTGAACGTTGGACCTTGACATCTCCTAGCTGTTCAGAGTCTACCGATTGATGTTCTTGTTTGAGAAAGTAACCGATGAATTGTCCACTGTCTGACCATATTATTTAAGTTCCCGTCACAGGCTTCACTCTTACCTTGAAACGTGACAGCAAATATTCCCTTATGTAGATTTGTCCCACCATGACAATTGAGTTTAAGTTGTACTTCATTTGAACATGAATAAGCTATCGAATTGATAACCTCGATTTCGCGATTCATTCCGTCTTGGCATTCGGTGAGAACCAGGGTATCACCTTCTGGGATGTCATAAATGACGAACTGAAACCGTAGAATGCGACCAACAACAGTTGCTATGGTCCAAGTACAGGGCAGATTTATTGGATAGTATTCTGGAAATCTGGGTGAATAGATTGTACCCATGTTTTCGGCATGACCTCCACATGAACCCATGGATACTGTGAGAAGTCAATGCAAAATAAAGAATATACCATCGTGGTTGCATTATTTAATTTTCGTTTTCAAATCACAGAAACAAGTGAGGTTACGATTCACACACGAGTTACATCATATGTATACTTCTGAAATTCGTAAATTGATGCGATGCGCACAATATCGTATCAGAACTTATGGTCATACTATAAAAATGACAAATATTTCAACTACAGCGTGATAAGTGTTTTTTTCTGAATAAAAGCTCATAATTTCGAGTTCTTTGTTCTCGTAAAATAAGAATGAAAAACTCGTAATTACAGCATTTCAAGAGGATTATTAGAGTTTAATTCTAATAATCGCGCGATTTTATTTCCCTCTGTTTTATTTGTTTTAACAACGAGTCTTGATTATGAGATTTAATATAATAAAGCCCAGTATTTCATTAGTTCCAGTTCTTTACTTTTATAATTACTCATATGTTTTATTGATTCTTCTTCAATGAATATCAGGTATTGCATGAATCTTGTTTTAATAACGTGTATGAAGTAAATATAGTATGTAACAGGACATTCATGAATGAATAAATCAATGAATGAATAAACTTTGGACTGTTAAATGGCTTACAATTGTAGATATTCAATAACTTATCCAGCAGATCGAAAGTCATTCCAAACATCATGCAAAGCATGGCCTATAGATTTTGTCTATCAGGATATACAATATTTTTTGGGTTAAAAATACATAAGTATGTCATTATGCAAATATTTATTATTATTATTATTATTATTATTATTATTATTATTATTATTACTCTTTATTTATAGAGGGTAATCTGAGTTACAAATGAATTGTAATTTACATCAGAGCCCTCGTCAAGAAAGCAACAAAATAATACATATTTCACACATATTAAAATCTTTATTAAAACCATAGGAGTTGTTTACACGTCGGTCACCAAGGGCGGGGATAGAGGTGTCTTGGTCTCAACAGAGGTTTCTTCTTGCTATCTTGTTCATTTTATTTCTATACGTTTGACTATGATATGTATTGCCACTAAAGATTAATAATGCCAACCTTTGGTGTCTTTGTCTTACGTTGGCACTGGTTTTGTAACGTTTTTTTTCTCCTTCACCTGTCACGTATTTCTCTGTTGACAGTCTTACGCGAAGTTTTGTCACTGTGTTGCGTCTATCACCTAATGCGTTTGATTGCCTAGTGCGCCAAAGCAAGCAAGTGCAAATTACTAATCTGTGGATGCTGTCACCAGATTATCACCGAATTAACTCTGAAAAAGTTAACAACGAACACACCAGCAAGGTATAGCAGAAGTATTACTGCCACAGATACAGAGCAGAATGCTATACCAGCATTTCTGAAATTATTTCAATGGAATAGAAATTATTTCCCCTGTGTGCAAATATTGTAAAGACATTGACACATTTAGAAGTAGATTATGGGATTGCATTGTTTCAAAAACATTTAGAAAACAACAAAAATCTAATTAGTGGTTTGACAGAAAAGGGGTTGACATTTGGAATAGAATGGGAGTAAAATTATATATTAACAAGATATGAACTGAATATGCTCACGTGTTTTACAACAGGTTCATTAATAGTTGTATGCTTCACAGAACAATGAGATATATGTTATCACTATATGTAGCAGGTTTTTTTTAACTTAGCACAATACTCTCAGAGTTTAATCACTAATTACAAAACTTTATTTAATATGCAAATGAGCTGTTAATTAACTTGACACTGCTCAATGCTTTATGGGACAATTAGATATCCATCAGACCAACATTTATAGCACGTTTTATTTAATTTAATGCTGTAATTTTAGAGTTATGTCACTAATAACAGAGTTCATTAAATATGCAAATGAACCCTTAATTAACTTTACACTACTGAATGCTTTACAATACACTTCGATATCTGTCGTATCAGTATGTGCAGCAGTTTTCATCACATTTGATGCAGTTATTTCCGAGTTATATGACTAATTATAAGACTTCATGAAATATGCAAATGAGCTAATTATTAACTTGACACTGCTCAATGCTTCTCAGTACAATTGGATACTTATCAGATCAACATCTGTAGCAAGTTTCATCAAATTTAACGCTGTAATTTTGGAGTAATATCACTAGTTACAAAGTTCATTAAATATGCAAATGAACCCTTAATTGACTTCACACAACTATATGCTCTACACCACGATTAGATATCTGTCGGATCAGTATCTGCAGCAGATTTCATCACATTTGGTGCGGTTATTTTGGAGTTATATCACTAATTACAAAACTTCATAAAATATGCAAATGACCTATTTGTTAACTTGACATTGCCAAATGCTTCTCAGTACAATTAGATATTTATCAAAACAATATCTGTACCCAATTTCACTGACTTGGGGGCCGTAATTTAAGAGTTATATACCTAATTACAAAGTTCATTAAATGTGCAAATCAACCCTTAATTAACTTCACACTACTAAATGCTTTACACTACAGTTAGATATTAGTCGGATCAGTATCCGCAGCAGATTTCATCACATTTGGTGAAGTTATATCGGAGTTACATGACTAATTACAATCCTTCATAAAATATGCAAATGAGCTATTTTATTTACTTGACACTGCCTAATGCTTCTAAGTATAATTAGATATATATCAGATCAATATTTGTTGCAAGTATCATCAAGTTTGGTACAGGAATTTCAGAGTTATCTCAATAATAACAAAAGTTCATTAAATATGCAAATGAGAAGATAATTGACATGACACTCACAGTATCATCATAATGTTCTTAGATTGTCATCTGTGAAAAGTTTCATGAAATTTTGTGCAGTATTTCTTGATATATGTCTACACTGTCATTACCGTCTCCATAGGGAAACCATTGTAAGGAAAAAAACGATATTGCATAACTTCATTAATATGCAAGCCATACTGACCAAAATCTAATCAGTTCTTGCAAGTAGCAAAAGGTACCTGTGTACCAAATGTGACTTGAATCCGTTCAGGCGTTTTTGAGTTATCGTGTAAACAGACAGACAGACAGACAGACAGACACACACACACACACACACACACACACGGACAGACAGACAGACATCGCTATGACATTAGCCCACTTGTTTACACACGTGAGCTAAAAATGAGAAAACTGTGAAGTTTATCATATTGTTTTCAAGATGGTGGATACATAAATATCAAGTTGAGACATTTGTAGTACTTGTTCTTCAGCACTTTGTGTGAGAAATGAGCTCTATCAGGGTACCCAAGCTCAAAAAAATGGTATCTTGTCATAGCTCTGTAGGTGATTTGATATACTTTTTAAAACATTTCTGTACGGAAAGGTTTTAAAAAGTGTTCCAATCTACATTTAAAAAGTATAATTTTTAAAAATGATCATGAGTGTCCTTGTATTGTTTCTTCCCTACATTAAAGAACACTACATGACAACTGTTTATGATCTGGTTGAATGACCTATTTGAAGTACAGTCCCTTTCAAGAATTTAAACAGGATTGAAAATGAAGAAGTAAATTGAACAGCGAGCAGCGTATAAAACAAAACAAACATGAAAAACCAGCAAACTGCAAATAGCATAGGTATATCCTTAACTGTACTATGGTGGAGAAACATTTCAACAAAACTATGTACAGCCAACAAAACTGAAAGTTGTCATGGGTAGTTATTTCAATCGATTTATCTGACAAATGTAATTGCTTTATCTGACAAATGTACTGCTTATATATATTCACCAAAGCGACTCCTTCATATTTGTCGAAGGATCTTTGATTATAATGTAATCTTCATTGTGTGATTCACGCTCAATTTTAGTATGCTCGTGAACTTTGTTTAACGTCTGCAATATCAAAGTATGTGTTTCCCGTTTCATCAATATGCATGCACACACACGAAATACTCCAACATCCAAACTTCGACAAAGAGGCTAAACTCGCATCAAGCTTTTATGCATTCCACTGAACAGTAGAATTGTAATAAATCTCCCCGTGTAATGTACTTTTATTCACTTTTCATATTATTTAACATGAAGCGTAGATCATATGTCTCATCTCCTCTTGCTGGAGGGAACGGTACTTATTTTATCAATCATAAAATAAGTCAGTAATATCAACTGACATGTCAGATCTCACGTTTAAAGTTTTCGTATGTTCTCTGAGTACGGTCTGTTGCACAGCATTATTTCGGTCGAGAAGGGCTCCATATTTAGAATTACGTCTACCCGATCACAATATGTTGAATATGATTTGCTAGCTGTTCATCATCCATTTAATGGATCACCCTCCTGTAAATCTGAAACTGATGGAAAAATAGCATATTTTAAAAACATCTAAATTTCATCACAGCATGTGCGCTGCACGCATCACAGCAACATTTGTACATTTGTATGTTTGGGTATTTAAGGATAGCCAAAACCTATGAAAATCCAAGTTTTTTGAACAGAAAACGTCTCGTCTGTGCAACCATGAAAAGGGTCATCTCTCAAGCAGTTCAATTCAACAGATTAGCAGTGTCGAGCATTTGTTCAGACTTTTTACACAATAAAATTATAGACCTAAAATGTTTTTCCAGTGAAAGTGTGATCCTTAGTAGGGTCACGGAAATCCAAAAGAGATGAATTTGACCCTTGTTGGAACAAAAAGCAAACAAAGGTTTTCAAGTCAAACACTGTAACGCCACGTAATCAAAGCCAGCACATCGGTGATCATGGAAAGGCATGAGTCTGTGTTCCATACTAAATAACTGATCCCTAAAGTGAGAACAATATTTTGTTGAAAATTTTGGCCAACTACATCATATTTCCCTTGTGTCATCACAACAACGTTCCGGTTGAGCTTAATGTGGACATTTCGATATGCGGAGGAGGGGGATGGTGCTTGGCAGATTTCGGGAAGACGTTTCCAAGAGGATGTCTTTGAAAGAAAATCCAGAACAGGATGTCAAAAAACAAGATTGCCATCAGATATGAATTTAAAAAATAATGCACTTTTTAAGAGCTTACGCAAGTCGACCCATTTATTACATCTTTAATTTTCGGTATGTCCTGCACACCTTTTTTGTTATAGCTTAGAATGTCGGGGAACCTTCAGGTTCGCGGATATTGAAAGCTTCGGTGTCTTATTTTCCTAACAGCTTCCAGTTTGGGGACAACCTTGGTAACGACATTTTCATAACACTTTTGATATTGTTTTGCATGTTTCCAGTTTTCCAATTTAAAAACATTAAGTAGCTTTATTCATTTGTTGTGCTTTTGCTACAGTTTCTCATCCTGCACCTGCAAATCTCTCTATTACCAAATTTGGCTTGTCCATATAGCCTGCACCGGATATGCTGTGTCCACTGTTGTTTTTCACAATAATGTTCCAGGCTTATCATGGCTAGTCAACAAAATTATTTGTTGTCCATAATATGGCCCCTGCACCCACTCTTATATTTAATGTTTCTTAACTATTCTCTTTCAATAACTAACATTTTTAAACTCAACATTTTGAATTCAGTGTGACGAGGGTTGGACAAGGGTGCAAGAATTTGCCATAACAATATATCTTCTTCGAAATGTCTTAATAAAATTCTTAATTCATGTTTTACTTTCTCTTTCAAAGCATCTTACAGGATACACCTGCTAATATCCAAATAAAATCTGCATTTCAAAATGAATAGCTTTACCCTGAACTTGACCCAATATCACATAAACTTTGAAACTTTAGAAATTAAAGCACTACTGTAGTGAATTTTGATTTCTTTGCATTCATTTGCATTTCTTTGCATTTTTTAGCATTAAGTAGTGAAAAAATAGAATGTTTCCTATGTAAATATTGCGATATCTCTGTTCAAAAAGTAGAAATGGAAAATCATTGTGTTTCTGATATATTTTGAATCTTCATGAGCACTTAGTTTTAAACACTGAACTGTGGTGGTTGTTTTCTTACAAATTGAAACCTTGATGACTTCTTATTTTTCTCCGTCGCTAATTTGCTGCAGAAAAGGATGCTTCTATTTTCTTTCAAACTTTACAGCTCCCTGAAGTAGATGCAGTTTGCTAAAAAGAACAGCGAATATTGGCACACCAGCATGCGTATGCGCGCGAAAAATATTCCTCTAAATCCTGCCGCACACGAGAGCAATTATATGAGCAAAATTTCATTCGAGGCTGTTTGTTCAGCTTGTTTACTTTTGTGTGCTGTCGATTTTTCGGGAGTTTTTGTCTTCGCAAGCAGTTGAGCAAAATATCCAACGTCTTTGATATTTTTACATCGCAAGGCAAATTCCTCAACGTGTGCGCCGTAGAAAAGTGATTTTTCACGGTCGAATTTTCCAAATAACTGGTGAACATAGGCCACTTGGAACATATCGTCAAATTTTTTCTGATGTACATCTAGTCCGTAGCAGAAGTTGACGACTTCTCCACTGAGTTTGCGTTCGTGACACGGAATACTAGATGGCCACAAAGTAGGATAGTCGTTGACACAGTTAAACATTCGATGTTTCCAGTGTGAATTGAATGCATTTTGTGGTCATGTGACAAAAAGAATCTCACACACCAAGGACCTGGGATGAGATTTCTCACACTCGTTGGGGATATTTTGTCGCACACGAGCCTGCGGCCCGTGTTAGACAAAATATCCCCAATTCATGATGGAAATCTGATCCCAGGTCCTTTGGGATGTGAGATTCTATTATTCTCCGGCGCACACGGTGAGGAATTTGGCTCGCGAGGCAAAAAATTATCAAACACGTTGGATATTTTGCTCAACTGCTCACGAGGACAAAAACTCACGAAAAAACGCCCGCACACGAGAGTAAACCTGCTGAGCAAACAGCCTCTTATGGAATTTCGCTCAGTTAATTTCTCTCGTGTGCGGAAGGAAACGAAGAAATACAATGCCAGAGTTCACAGAGTTGAAAAAATAAACAATTCCAGGTGAAGCAGGGAGAAAAAAATAATGCTCCAGAGTCCATTCCCAAGGCCCCCCAATATCAAATGGTCCACTCCTTAGCAGTAGGTACATACAGGTACATTAAGCAACACATTGATAGCAGCAGTGAAAAGTGTGGTTGATTTAATAGAGTTATGTAATTTTATTCAAATGAGGTTCTTACCTTTCCCTTTTGTAACGTTCGAACGACTTGCTCAATTATGATTCCGCTTCTCAAAATATATGTAATCGTTGGTTGACTTTGACATTCTTGGCGTGATGAAGAGGCGAAAGCATGTAGCACGTCGCGCTCGCTTTAATCATGTGTCATGAAACTGAATGTATGGCAAATAGACATAAAAATAATTTCGCAATAAATAAGATCTTTCAGGAGCCCATATAAATACTCTTCGTTGAGCTTAAATATCCCAAACAAGGTGATGGCGAGATTCAAGAACTCGTAATTGCGAGGATCAAAATCTGGTAATTACGAGATTATTTCCAACAAATGTGACAAGAATACGTTTCCGTAGGGTGTGGAGGGCATGGAGTGCCAGAGTGTCAAAAACAATCTACCCTACGTTTTTGTTAAGCCAACAGATCCAGGACCAGCCAGCGACGGGTGTTCATATTGTGTACCATTTACTTTATTTGATCACGATGAAAGATTTGCCAGGTAATGTCATTCAGAATGGGCAGTGAAATACACCTCAGGAGAGTGTTTAGTTACACCATGAGGGAGTTAATGGCACTGACTTTCTGTGCACGAATTAAATGGTTAATTTCTTTGGTAACGCTGTTTTCTAGAATTTCCAAACTTTTATCAAATTGATCTTGACATCATAGCAACTCGATTTAACATTGCATTGCCATGTCAGTCTGTTGCTTCAGCCATGATGCAAATGAGACAGAGACAAAATAGCCGCTCAACAACAAATATAAAATATCACTAATCGCCCGGAGTACAGAGTACAGAGTTTTTGTTTGTCTAGTATCGATGTCAGGACATATCAGAAGGATTGTTGTCTTCTTCGCTAAATAACAGACCCTATAGGATGTCCAAATGCATGTATGGCATTTTCAATATTGTCTGAATATGTATTGGTCATGGGCCCTCGGTGCAGGAGACTATTTGCCATCATGACATTGGGCAAATAATCACCTGCTCTCAGGCCCATAAATCCATGCATTCAGGCAATAGACTTTTCGACCTTTTATGTCGTCACCTACTTTTATAAATGCTGTAGCTTGATGGTCCACCACAAACTTGTGTATCGTCGCCCGAACACCTTTTCGTACACCATTCATCGGAAGTTTCGATACAATGTGAAATATCAGGGAAGCAATGGCACTCTTTCCTTCCATCACGGTCCGTCCCTCCATATAGCCCGGCGAACTCGACGTCCCAATTTTTAGTGCGGCAGTGTTCCAAGCACAACTGGATTGTCATCTCCAGTCTTTCAAACTCATGGAAAGGTTCCCATTGGTCGCAATCGTAGCAGCCGATGTATCCATCGTCTGTGTACACACAGTGTAAAAATCAATTACTGCATTTTAATAGCTTCTAATTTTGAAAATGTGGTTGGATTTGACCGTGTAACATGGTAAAATAACTTTATAAGGCTGAAACGATTCAGAGCTGATATTTTTAAAAATGGCAAAAAGATACAGAACATGAAGAGACACCATTTGAGTAGGCTAGTTTTTTTTTAAATAAAAAATTAACTTACAATTACACCTAACTGTTGCTACTTGTGTGTCACGAGAATTGCAGCATATATCGTATGTACAATGAGAGATAGAGCTTGCCCCGTAAGGACAACTAAAGCTACAAACATGTCGATCTATGACATAAGTAGTCTCATAATTTTCAAGCTGATACCACATTACTCCTGGTAATCCTACGGTAGTGATAAACAACAACGAACAAAGAGAGAGAGAGAGAGAGAGAGAGAGAGAGAGAGAGAGAGAGAGAGAGAGAGAGAGAGTAATTTCACGAATTTGCATTGTTTAAAAAGTGACGGGTGAGAAATTCTTCAACATTTTTGTGTGAAGAAGAAACCTATGACTGTTGTATAAAGACCTATTATGTCGATTGAAAATGATAGTATCTCGAGCATTACATCATACATCATCGTCTCGGTTTGATTTTGGCGCGGAAAGTCTGGAAACTCTTGGAGCATATCGTTCTGTAACATTAGTTTTATGGGCAAAATAGTTTCCTTTCTCTTTGAAAATCGCAATGTTAAAAGATGCCAATGTAGATTTAATTGCGAAGGGAATACCAATTTTTGTACAGAATACGAAATTTTCATTCGCTCATTGACAGTGCATAGGTATCTTCCTATGAACTAAACGTTGGTAAAAAGTTGAAATGTGAACTCTTTAAACTTAACTTCTTGATATGCGTTGGCTTCATCTTACGATCGTAATACTTTGTGTCGTTTCTTTTAAAGCGGACGTGTATTCAAAAACGCGGTTTCATACTTAGGAGATATAACACATCACAAACGACCATTCCATTCCGCATTTAAAGTTATATAAGAATGTTGAATTATGTGTCCTTGAAATGTTGCTTCCGACTAAAATAATTTAAATGGGTATCACAGGTGTTATAGAGGTAAGAATTAATCTAAGGCCAGCAAAATGAACAAATTTCCTCTGAGACGACTTCTAAATACGGTTCAGGAATTGGCATGTTGTGTGACTTTATGGCCTTTGACAAACAAGGTGTAAATTTTTTCCCCACTCTTTGTAGGAAAAAAATTTGGCCGTCATCTCGGAAATTAAGTCGTATTGCAAGCCGGAAAGAAAACATTCTTGGCCAAGGTTACTGTGAAAATAACTTGTTGCATGGTTTTACATGTCATTGCGAAAAATGTGTTCAGGTTATAAATATTGAGTTCTGGATATCTGAACGGAGAACGCCTCATTTACCCAGCTCACTGCACACAATCATGGAGTCCATGAAATCCCAATGCGGGTACGATTCGTCGTACAGAACTGGTAACCATGCGTTCTGGTCATCGACGTATAATTCAACTTGACCTTCGTATGGTGAAGAACCATTGACCAGTCGAACTTTAGATGAGTCTGAAAAGAGAGAAGTAATTAAAAATAAAGGGTAAAGATCCAGTTTGGAATTGTCAGCTGCGTAAAATGGAACACAATTTCGTGTTCTATTGCTCAACATTAATCTAAGTGTATAATGGTGTAGAAATTATGTCATATACAATATGTTGCAAATAATGAACGAGGATAAAAGTACATGACATTTAGTAATAATAACACAGTATCGGTACTTGACACTTTTGATGAGACAGCCTATAGACAAAATGTTTACACTTGAAAAATGTCAGTCAGACGTTTTTCACACTGGATAAAATAACATGTATTATCACTGAGCAGACAGTTGATTTTCGTCATTAATACAATAACAGAATTAGATGACAGAAAAGTTAAGGCAGAAGAGATTAGATGCAGGCACACTGCTAGTAAGTCACATCCTTCGTTGTAAATCGTTCTACATTTAGGAATAAAGTGCCACTAAGATTTACTTTGTTCTATACTTTGACGACTCGATCTCGACGACAAAAGTTGTGACTAAAACTAAATTTGTAAAAAACTTTTCGCATATCGATGGTCCATTTACACATGTTGTTGTATACGCAGCGAATGAAATAAGTAAATTTTAAATGAGAAACACAAATTGCTCTTTAGCAACTCGTGGCCTTGAGAAGCATGAGTAGTATTAGCAACTTGACTGGCGTAGTTTCCGATCAACCTCAACCTACAAGCAGCAGTATACTAGGGAAGATTATGCATATTAAATTGAGTGAACCGCCGTAACTAGTTTTTATCATAAATCCTCGAGAGAAGTTAAGAAATCTCGAGGGTCTCTGCTTTTATTTAAAAAGTTAAGTTGACGGAACTGATTTATTGATGTCCAATTCCGCTGTGCTCTGAAAGCAAACTGCATGACACATACATCTATTACGCTCAAAATTTTGTTGTCATGTAGACGTTTAGTTTTTCCTCCCTTTTCATTTTTCATTTGGGGTCATCAACGGCAAATTAGGGTATTTTGTGGCGGATATCATATTTGGCAGGAAATGTCATTTGAAATACTCGTATATCGGGTTTGAATGAAAGCCTAATTTACGTAAATCATGTAATATTTTGAACGCTTTTTCACAGTGACGACTTTCGGAAAAAGCAATTTGACAACAAATAATACATACTTCAATCTCACATTCCTCTACAAAGGGAAACATTTTTTCCCGATTTACATATCACTGTTGTTCAAACATACTTGTATGGCTATATTTATATGATTTACATACAAGTATCAATGTCTAAAATGGCAGGGAATGTTAATAAACGTTGCAATTTGCCACCTATTTACCTACGTATGACCAATTTACTTTCCTATTGCCACATTCAACTTAGATCATAAACAGGTTACAAAATATAAGATACTCTAATGGCCAATCATTCGCAAGTCATGCATAAGTGTCATTACTTGGTGCTGCTGTAGACATTAGTCAGAAATTCATTAATTGGTAACACAAGCTCTTTTAAATGTCACAGTGACATTCGCAGATTCAGGTGTTATCGCGACTCTATACAATGTCTTACCTCTAATTGCCTTCACGAATGGGAACATCGTGAGTACCAGTAGAACAATCGCACTGAATGTTGATTTGGAACACATTCTAATGATAGATCGGGATCCTTTATATAAAGTCATGTCGACTGTGTCTGCTCTCATGGAGGTCTAAAGAAGAAAATTCATACTTCCTGGTCAAATGAGGTCATAGGTTCACAGGTTAAGTGAAGCAATGTAGTATAAACTGTTTACGACTTTATCGCGTTTTTGTTTGATCTATACACCATACTCATAGCCTATCACAAATAAATCTTCACCCTCAAGTCGAAACGAAAAAGCAATCGAATACTTAGTATTTTCCAAGGATGAAAGTGACTTCGTTGATGCGTAAAATATTAAACTGTTGTTACACCTATTGTTGCACATCATGTTGTGGGTTTTAATTCTGCCATCAGTTTTATAAGACAAAGTCATTGAGGCTTGTTTCTACGTACCTTTAGATCTGTCAAAATATTTCTCTATTGATTGATGTCTCATGACTTTATTAAATGACACGAACTATCATGTAAATCCTTACACGAAGCATTATTCCTGTTGTTCGATATGTTTGCCATTATTGAACTTGAGACTATGATGTGGATTATGGCTTTATACTATTGTTCTGATTGGTTAACTTCAAAGTTCAAATATGGAAATACGATGTTAGTGTAGGATAGTAAGCAAGTTGCTTTCTTTAGTAAGCTGAAACTATAAATCATTTCAAAGAAGGTTTTTGACAATACGCAGTGTACACTGACCCATTAGTGATTAGAAGGAGAAGTCGGTGTTTCAAAGTATGTGACACGGTATTTGGCTCTGCTGATTATCAAACCATAAATCATAAAATGTGACATTAAAGTCAAATAATTGTTGCATGTATGTGTCATACACTAAAGAGTAGTTTTGTTCCTCACCAATGTATGATACAGAATTATTTTAATGCCTAAGCTTGCTGTGGAACATCGAGCTCTGGGACAGATATTCGGACTCTGAAATTATAACAACTACAACACTTTTATGATTTATTGCTTTAAGCTATAGGAGTAAGTAAGTTTTTTATTATGTTAGTTTTGTGAAAGTCAAAAAAGTCCATTTTACCCCAAAATCGTACTCAGGAATGGCGACCATTCGCATTTCAAATATCCCTAATTTTGGGCGAATTATTTTTCTGGCACCAAAATTTGCACGGTGACCCCTTGTTTTTGCTTTTACCTAAGTTGTTAAGAGAATAGCTCAAAGTTTCGCTGAGGAAGTTTAGATTCTTAAATTTGGAGGTGCATACTTCCTTAATGTGTCTCCCGCCTTACACATGCTTGTATCCGCCGGTTCTATTTCTGACTTATATCGGTAGGTCGGGTCGGTGTATGATATGGGGAATTTTGCATAGGGTATTGTAGGAGTGCCTACTACCATGCAGCATGCACACCTAATGATTTCTATGCCTTGTACTGATCAACGCCATTTCAACCAATCTACATCGCTACATGAATGTTCAGGATTAGTCTCAAATTGTAGCCATATGATAAGTATGATCTTTATGGTCACTACATTGACATGAACTGAATTGAAGTAGTTTGCATTAGAGAGTACCCTGTTCACTAATCTTGAAACACAAGATCATTATCATGTTCTCTTGAGACAATAAAATGAGTACCCGCCTAAACGAGTAGACCGGCCTGTCACAACCGATAACGTATTAACTGACCGAGAACGTATCAAACCCGATAACGTAGTAAAAAATTACCGATAACGTAGTAAATCAACCGATAACTTTGTAACGAACCGATACCGTAGTAATTTTTTCTAACCGATAACGTAGTAAAAATTTACCGATAACGTAGTAATTTTTCCTTACCGATAACGTATCAACAAATTTACCGATAACGTATCAATGCACCAATAACGGATTAAATCAACTGATAACGTAGAAAAGTCAACCGATATAGCACCAAAACAACCAATAACGTATCAATTAACTGAGAATATCTGATTAAGCGATTCATGGGGAGCGATAGATAAATCGATTTATAGATAGATAGATATTAGATAGATAGATAGATAGATAGATAGATAGATAGATAGATAGATAGATAGATAGGTCGAAGAATGTAAAGATAGATCGATGGATCTATCTATCGATGGTTGATAGATGGTCGGTTGATCGATCGATCAATTGATCGATAGATAAATTGATGGGCAAATCGACGATAGAACGAAGGATCTATCGTTTTGATAGAAAGATAGATCAATTAATGGATGGATCGATCGACTGAGTCGATAAATTGGTCAATAGTTTGATATATACCTTAGATCGATTTGTTATCACATTGTCTCGTACTTAATTTTCTGTTCTTCTATTTATTTTTTTCCGTTTACCGTAAATTGTTACAAATTTCTGTAGTAAATTCATTGTGTTTCGACTGTTTTCATGGTAGTACCAACAACTAAGCTGATCTCAACGTTGTCAAACTACTGGAATAGGTTTAGGAAGTTGTGTCTAGTCTTGCTATAGTAACTATACAGTTTATTTCTAGTTGGGTAAAATTCAAAGAGACAGTATAAGTACTGATGAATCAAAGGCAGGGGAATGAGCGGCTGTTGGTTTACACAGAGAACCCTACCGAGAAAGACAACTATTGTGTGTATGTATCGATCGGCTGCAATTCGGACAGAAAGTATGGTTAAGCAAGATTAGAAACAACTTTCCAAACCCATTCCAGTAGTGTAACAACATTTAGATCAAGTTAGTCGTTCGTGCTGCATCAAAAGTTACACAGGCAAGCCATGGGAATGCTTTGCTTCACATGTTAATGTAATTATCATAAAACATTTTTTAACAAAGTAATCGGACCAGCTACAAAACGGAAGTCCTTTTTTCCTTCGGGACTGCTTTTTTGGCTCTATTTAACCATTGCAATATCGCAATCACCGACGGCCAACATCGCAAATTTCGACACATATTGTATACGTCACCGATAGAAGTAACTGCGTATCAAGTGATTAATCAAAGAATATTAATGATGTGTTCGTACAATTGGCGATTTTTCATGTTATTGAAAATCTCTATCGGGTGTATTTGAAAAAGGTACGCATATTAGTGATTAATATGCGGGAACCTAATATAAATGTATGATTGAACTCTTGTAAGGCCAAGAAAAATTTAAACTTTGTTTCTCATCCTCGACATATAGCAAAAATGATGCGGTGACGCGGGTTTTTTTCTTCTCATTTGTTTTAATTTTTTAACCAACAAGAACGCGCAAAAAACATGAAAACGATAGAGGAATGCGCGCAGAGATAAATGGACAGCAGTGTTGCTTTATTATTTTTGTATAGCAACAGTTCTGTGGTTTGACCTTTAGAGCAGCATTGGACAGTTTTGACAGCTTAATATAATAGTGACATATGTGTACAGTTCTGAATGGATTGTTAGTGTCAGTTATTTTGTTTACAATTCTGTTTGATACAGCACTGTATTAGGCACTATCGTCGCGCATTTTAGTTTTTTTTTTTCATTTTATTTCCTCATTAGCAGAAAGAAAGGATGAGGTGGCTCTGAATTCACGCATGCGAGGATGAGAAAACCTTTTTATTTTCTTGGCTTAAGCGGTTTTTCTATCAACGCTATACCATGTACGAATACTCAATAATTTTGCGATGCCTTCGTAATCCTACTTCAAAAACGATGTGACTTGATGTGAATCACGACAGAAAGGATAAAAAGGAAAGAAAAAGCAATCTGTTGACTTGGAGAAAGAGCAATACGTTGTCTACAAAATCTGTTGACTTGGAGTAACTTGAAAAATTAATGAATTTTGATTATAAGGAATTCAATTGAACAATTGGTCCAGATTTACCTGTAGTTCAGTCCCAGAATGAGAGTTACATTGTAAAGACTTATTGTCAGTTTGATATACTGACGTTGTAAGTAACGAAATTGTATAATCGGTCATGTTGTAAACTTTTTTCCAAGTCCTCCAGACTTAGAAGGTGTGTCAATATAGACACTCACATGTGTGTTGTATCTTTCATTCATCCTGCAGGAATACTTATCAATTAGTTCGCATTACCCAAGTTGATGAAATTCGATTTGTGATGTCTGAGTAATATCATGGAAACAGTATACTCCAAGTATACGTAACTCTGAAGGTGTAACTGATTGATAAAAAAAAACGACGGATACAACACTCATTTATGTTCAGCTAGTTTGCATTTATTGATACTTTATCGGTCGATTGATAATTCATTTGTTTACTTGATCCATCTGATTTGATACACTGTCCCTCTAATTATCTATCCGTCGATCTATCTATTTATCTATCGATATATATATATGTATATATATGTATATATATATATATATATATATATATATATATATATATATATATATCTATCAAATGTTCTCTCAGTCGAGCAACGATCAATACATTCAATCATTCAATCGATAGAAATATCGATCGATTGATAAATCAGTGCATCGACCGATCAATCGATCGATCTATCGATTGATCAATGGATTGTTCGATCGATCGAGGATAAATCTTACCCTTTGAATCTATTCCCATGAATCACTTAATTCAATACATTGATACGTTGATTTGATACGTTATCGGTAAATTTGTTGATACGTTATCGGTTAGGAGAAATTAGTACGTTATAGGTTCGTTACTATGTTATCGGTTGATTTACTACGTTATCGGTAAATTTTTACTACGTATCGTGTTTGATACGTTATCGGTTAGTTACTACGTTATCGGTTGTAACATGGCCTAAACATCGATGGTACTTTGATGCCAAAATAACCTATGAATTCACCCCGACCCAGGAATAGAGGTGCGTATTGAAATAGTAATTGGTTATAGTATTGATTGATTTATAGAGAATCAAGTGTAAGTTGTACTTCATTTGAACACGAATGTGCTATTGAATCAATGATATGAATCTCATAATCTATCCCGCCTTTGACTTCAGAAATAATCAGGGTATCTCTTAAAAGTCGCTGTTGTCCATCTTCATGGCAGATTCATTGGATAGTATCCTGGAAATCGGGGTGAATAGATTGTACCCTTGTTTTCCTCGTCACCTCCACATGCTCCCATCGATACTGTAATCATATAGAATATGAGCCTTGGGGAGTATCATTCCTCTGCAAAAATATTTTATTTTCAACTGCATTAATTTTTCTTTTTTTCTTTTTCAAAACAAGCGAGAATTAGCTTACAATTCAACACATCTATATACCTCTAAAATATGTAAATTCATTCTATGCGATACGATACAATAGCTCAGACAGTGGGCCGCCGAAGGCGCTGCAAACGGCTCTCTCATATGCAGTTGTTACAGTAACTGTAGTACTATGAGAATAAATGTTTGACAGCATGTTCGCCGCCATTGCAATACCACAGCGGCTGAGAGTGCGTCATCGCACGACGCAGACGAAGAGTCAATATTTTTTTAATTCGATCAAGATTTACATTAAATGAAATAAAAATTGACATTATTTGAAATAAAAAACTCAGATAAATTCAGGATTTGAAAGTGAATTTGAACGCATCCATATAGTTTCGTTTAGGATGAAATAAGCATAAGTCGTCATGACTTTTATCAGTAGTCACAGTCATAGCGCCAAGTACGCTTAATAGTCAGGCTCAACGACAGGGCAATTTGCTTCCCTGCACTGCCATCCCTGCCAGCATACCACCTGCGCCTGTGGAGACGAAGAGCATACCAAAAGACATTTCATCAAACAAGCCAACTATTATGAACAGTTAACTGTCACTTTCACCGAAATTACACGCATCCTTCCTATCTTACTCTGCGCAAGCTTTTTGGCTGACCTAATTGTTATACTATTAGAATCTGTCATAATATGACAAGTGATATTATATTACATTTTACATATAGCGTCATAAGTGCCTTTCCCATAAGCAATTCATTTTAATATGACGTTCATACTTTTTGGAACAGTAAATATATAGCCATGACGAAATCTGTTTGTATGCAGATAACAAGTGTATCATACGACGATGTTAAAAAGGCAATCTGAGTTTTCGTAGATTATTAAAAAAAAGCTTTGTCACGGGACTCAAATAGATTGCAATGCAAACGCCTCCTTCGAAGACTTCCAACCACCTTCTCAATTATGCCTGTATAAAGGCTGTGTCTTGATAATCCGCCACACATGTATATGGTCACCGGAACACGGCGGTACACAATTCATCAGACTCTTTGATACAATGTCTGAGATCAGTGAAGCAATGGCATGTATTACCTACATATCAATGCCCTGATATTCAGTACGGCAATACTGCAAACACAATTAGATTGTCATTTCTTCATTTACGTTTACAAGCCTGAGAATTGGTTCCCATTGGTCGCAATCGTAGCAACCCATGTATCCGCCGTCTGTATACACAAAACGTAAAAAATAAAGAATGTTTGAAATAAATGAATGACGGCTAAAAGTTGAAACGAACCACGTCTGACTTAAAACGACATAAACAAGAAATGTACAGATAACATTAAAAGACGAATCTTATTTAAATAGTCTATTATGTTTAGTTAAAATTTTACTTACAATTACACTTTACTGTCGCCACTTCTTTGCCATTAGCATTTTGTCATGTTTCGTACAAACAACTAGAGAGGGAGCTTCCCCAAATAGGACACCTGAACCTACAAACATATTGCCTTTGGTGGCATTAGTCTGATATCGATACAGCATTACTTCCGTTAACAGAGAGAGAGAGAGAGAGAGAGAGAGAGAGAGAGAGAGATTTGTATTTCATGATTTTGTATTTTTTCAAACTCGATGATCTATTCTCAAATGCAGCTTCGTAGTTGCGAAATACAATAAGCTCCAAACTTTCACACAGGTACTCTCTTCCGCCTTACAGTTAGAACAATATTCAAGGGAAGTGAGAAGAAAAGTTGCTTACATCACACTTTATTTTAATTGTACCACAAAGGTCAGACGTAAGCATTTAAATGATGCCATAATAACAACACATTCACTTGCTTGCTTGCAAGGTGCAAAATAATCCCATATTTTGAAGGACTACTTATACGAAAAATGGTTTCGTTGGAAAGTCAGATATAACGTCGTATTGTAACCGGTAGCCTATAGGTTATTGTGTTATAAAATTTAGTACACGCTGGCGTTCAGCTCAATACAAAGTTGTATCACGTCATTACCCAGTTCATAGCACACCATCGTTGCGTCCATGAAGCTCCAATATAGGTACAATCTTTCATAATAATGCAGAATTGGTAACCATGCATTCTTATCGTTGACGTATAATTGAACCTGACCTTCGTATGGTGAAGCACCATTGACCAATCGAACACTGGGTGAATCTGAGAAGAGGGAAGTGATGTAAAACACGATTTGAATTATTTTGGGAGAATATGATATTTTAGAAATGCTAGTTTATTCAGCAAATTAAAGCTAATCCACGTTTCTTTTTTTCAATTTGCTTGTTTTTATGGATAATTTGTGACATGGCAACTTTCAGCTCGAGGAAACCAAACACTTTTGATAAATTTGAACAATTAAAAGGCAAGAGACTATTCTCCGAAATTAATTCCGGTCTTGTTACTCGTCAGGATGGACAACTCTTCAAAATGCTACGCAAATTCGCTAGCTATTTTACAAGAGTATCTAAGTCTATAACGAGGCAGAAATAAGGCCAAGGACAATACGCAGTTAACAAGGAACGACGACATAAATTCGTGACAGTAATAACAGCGCTCATGGTATCGATATTCATCAATTGTGCTGAGACAACCGACAGTGAAAAGCTTTGCAATTTTCACACATCAGACAAAGGTTTTTCATGTCGGATAAGATAAGTTGAAGTATCACTGCGCAGACAGTTGCGTCCTGTCATTTATGTCATGATTAAATTATTTGACATAACAGTAAGGCAGTAGATACAACTGCACACGTACTGCTAGAATATATCCTCTTTTCGACATGTTTTTACATTCAGAAATGAAGTGTCACAAAGATATCCTTTGGTCTCTCTTGACATCTCTTGTTCAAGCCTGTTTGAAAACCACACCAGGTACTTGGGTTTTGACCAACTTTGTACAAAGCTTTTTGGTTCATTTTGTGTGAAAGTCTTGGGTGTTAAAAAGCTTCGAGACTATCTCCTGCTAAATTCCTAGTGACTCCGCAATCAGAACCGGACAACCCCAGTCAACGCAAGACGGACTTCAAAATAATGACTAAATACATGTCATTTTCATTAATTTGATGTTACTAAGCGTGATGTACGTGTTTGAATTATTTAACGATCGACATAAAGTTTTGCGGAGCAGAGACTGCATGGTTATTTATCTCAACTGTAAGATAAATTACCCTATCTTATTCTAGAAATACAAATCACTCCATCATAATCTCTGATGGTGTACGATTATACTTCTGCTATACCTAATCCTGAGTGTAGAGTAAGGAATTATTGAAGAATTATCATAGAAACGGATCTTGTGAATAAACAGGTATGTATTTATTCTTGTGTTGATGGTATTGACCAGTAACAGGAACCCTGGCCATAAATACTTCGTTACCAGGGACTCTTTTTATGAGATGGTAGAGTCTCATTTAACATCTCTTTTTATGAGATGGTAGAATCTCATTTAAGATTTCGTTCCAAGGTTTGCGGACATTAAGATAACGACGTTGTAAGTCTTAAATATTTCACTACCAGGGACGTTCATAACATGGTAAAGTTTCTTGATTGGATGATATGTAATAGATGCAGAAAATGAAATGGAAAAACACGCGAAACACAACTACTAAAGTAGCGCATTTTGCACAATTATCTCAACCTACAGGGAACAGAACACCGGGAAAATAACGTGTATTTAATTAGGTGAGTGACCCATGCACCTGTACAAGCTTAATCTAATATGTTCGTTGATTGATTGTCGACCTCCGCTGTGCTTTGAAAACAAGTTGCATGACCGATATCATGCAATGTCTACTCTGTTTTGTACATTTCGTCTTTCTAACTCCTTTCCCCTTCAACGAATAAGTGGCAGTTTAACCTCATATGAATAACTCACATCAGAATGATAATTTTATTGAAGTAATTAAATTGAAAATGTTTCATTGTTGTTTCAACAGTGATATTTGAAGTAGCAATTTGATAAAATAGTGTACATAAGCCTCTCTCACAGATTTGCAGGTAAATATTATTTTCAAAATCAATCAGTCACTCTTGATTAAACATGCTGGTATGGCTATATTTCCATGATATAGGCAACTGTATCTATCATGACACAGAATGTGTCGTATATTATACACGGGTCACAAATTAGCGTTATTTGGTGCCGTTGACGTGGTACACTTGAAAAGTATTTGTTGTTAAGAAAAACCATAAGTTATTTTAGTAATCACAGATTATGCAATCTTCCCCCAATCAGTACAGTGTCTTACCTTTAATTACATTCACGACTGGCAACAGTATTGCTACCAGTAGAACAATTGCACTGCATGCTACTATGGAGAACATTCCGATGATAGAATTGATGCTTTAGAGATACTTCATGTCGACTGTCTCTGGCTTCATTGATTTCTCAGGTTTGAAATTCAAACTTCCTGGTCAAATCATATCAACATCGTATAGTTGTTTTTCGATCTCTGTACCGTAGCCTGCAATGTTTTGATGTTTTACTACCACATGTGCATTTGGAATTAAATGCTATTTCATCACTTGAATTGGATTAACGGTTTGCAAAACATAGAATATTCCATTCTTGTATGCATCAATTTTGAAGGCCCATGTTCTTTTTCCGTTGTATTTCGTTGTATTCGCTGTTTGACTAAAAAGACGAAGAGCTCTCAACAAAATGTTCGTTTTAATGGTACAATACAGTGTACATACTACAAAGTAACCCGTTAGCCAAGGGGAAGTCGGCGTGTTCTCAATGTGTTACATGGTATTTTCTTCTGCTGATTATCGTTCATAAATCATAAATTGCGCTATGCAAGTTCGCGATCATTAACATGTAAATATACGGTGGTATATGCCTTCATTAACATTTTTTCGACGTACATCCGCTGACAGAGTTATTCCATGTGACAAATATCATGGCATTCTATTTGCACAGCGCGGCGACCTCAATCTCTTTTTCGATGATTAAGTTCTTGCAAGTACACGTCATATACTAAATTAAGTTTAAGTCACCGCCAATTTACATTGCTCAGTCAGCCAGATTTCTACACTTGTTGTTGACTAGTTTGAATGCTTCTTCCATCATACATGTGCTTGCATCGGATGGTTTTATTTTTAGCTAATAGGACGGGCTGTTGTACGGAACCGATAATTTTCATAGCGTATTATAGGATCGCAGACTTATATTTGGCATGCTCACGTTATGATTTATATGCCCTGCAGTTAAATATTCAAAAAATATGCACTGCTAAATTAATTTCGGAAGTTATGTTGTCGTCACCAAATAAATATGATCTATCGATGCCCATGCGGGGAACGATACAGTCCAGCACATATTTATAAACATGTAGCCAGCCCGTGGATAGTTGACTCATATGTCTCGCCAGCTTTTAACGCCCCGCTGTGTTAACATGCACTCGAGGGTACTGATCTGTAACTGTTGGGACATATATGTTTTTAACAAGTGTACATGAAGTTGTCTGTAAACAGCAAATTTGTATTGCGCATTTGAAAAACCCAGTTTCATCCAAACATTCATGACATTGTGTTATAGTTTTTAACAATGTATATGGATGAAAAATGTACATTACCCTAGTTAACTTCTTAATGAGGTAATTAAATGAAGGCTCCTGTATTTTGAATTTAACTAAAGTGTTATATTATAGCGCCCCCAGCGTAAGCTTTTCCTCGCATTTGTTCCAAGGCAGTATTGAACAGTTTCCCTTATTTATTTGTTGAAATATATAGAGTATTTGATGAGTCGAAAATAACATCAAATCAGTGCAGATCGTGAAAATTAAATTTTCTTCGGCTTGTAATGAATGAAATACAAATTGAGAAAGTATTCAGTACAGCGATGCTACTGTACACATGAAGATAGTTGCATTGTTGAAAATCAATTTCAACAATGCTTTAGAACTCACTACACTTTGTTCTTATTTAAGTAAAATTGTTTATGTCATTCAAACATTAGATAGTAGTTCAGTAAGGTAATGGATTCAATAAGTAACATTTTAGGAGAATCACAAGGACATGTTATGTATTGTCTATGTTTATAGTAGGCGTACATATCTTATCTCTAAAACCTCTCCATCTGAAGAAGCTTCAGTTCGAAACTAAGGGATTTAAAAAACAGCTTAATCGTCGATGAACTTCAACTTTACATAAGATACCATTTGGTTTGAGACATGTTCTAAGCAATGGCAAGTTGTGTTAGCCGCCAAGTTGTGTAAAAATATTGTGAGATATCACGTTTTCATGGTTTATTTTCTTGATACACGCTGTAGCTATATTGATAGCACACTTGATTTAAATATACCATCCCTAGCAAATCATATACGTTCGAGGCTAGTATGTCGACCGAAACTGTAGGAAATGACGGTACCAGCAAAATTTATGACAACCAAAGGGATGAGGTTGGAATGTCGGTCACATCGTGTTGAAAACCGTTTTATCAAGCACCTGAGGGTGGTTCTATATTACATGTTCTCTGCCTGTCGTCTTCCAAGTTGGCGTGATGACCGACAGGGATTACCTCACTAATCTTGGCTGTTATTTTTCACGGGACTACAATGTGCTAGATATTACACTCGGCATTGTAATGATACTTCCCTCTGACCAAGTAATACGATGTCTGTACTCACCATGAACAGAGAAATATATAAATAAGCAGAGAACATCTAATATAGAACCACCCTCAGGTGCTTGATAAAACGGTTTTCAACACGATGTGACCGACATTCCCACCTCATCCCTTTTGTAGTCATAAATCGTCAGCGGTTCAATATATTTATGTGAATCCGTTTCGGACAACGGAAATATGGTTCAATGCCAGTATATGCTTTGAATATTTCTTCGCCCCTTCACTAAGATCTATTATGAAATAGACGATACGTAGAGTAACCTTATAGTTGAAGATCCAAAGTTCAAATTTACAATGTGAGTCAAGCTATTTGCACTCTTACATGCAATAAGTGTTCGTTCACACAGACACGCCCATTTTTAAATCAATATAAAATTTGTTTATTTTGAATCAAAGATTTAAACTCCATTTTAAAATTTGATTAGGTAAAGTGTATATCGTACAATCTAATAACATGTGCTAATCTGACAGCCAGTATAAAATCATGTCAGTAAACGGTTGTCGATTTTCAATGATTGCGTAAACTTGAAAATTCTTTCAGTGAAAAGTCTCTCAGATATTGTCGTTGTAAATCAAGCGAAATTTGATAAAAGCATTAACGTACCGGTACATATCTATAACTACTGGAAAATATTAAGTATAACACTACAGGGAAATATTCCTGACTGTATTATGAAAAATAAACACCATCTTTTTTTGCTGCAAAATATCAATGAAAACTCTAAAACACTTGTAAGTAAATAGCAAAAAAATAATGACGAACTATCTATATTATCTGATGTCTCGTACGAAGGCAAGTTAACTACTCGGAACAACTAAGTGGATGATTTACATTCTATGAATTCAATGAAAGTAGTAAGTTTCTGTATTATTTACTGAAATAAAGTCGTGGTTTTGCATAAATGTGAGAAAACATGAATTTTTCAACGTAGTTTGTATATTATATTTCACTCATGAAACGATACGGAAGATTATATATGCTACCTAAAAATGTATCTGTGTTTCATATGAGCGTCGTGACTTCATAGTGGTATTCTACCGGAACGCAAATACATAGGGTCGCTTCCAAAGACACCTTTTCATTGTTTAAAATATTCACAATAATGTCTATCAAAGATTTTCTCTATGTAAGGAAAATTTAATATGTAAAGAAAAAATGCCAATGTCCTCTTTTAAGCCTATGTGTCTAAATGAAGCGTTATCTTTCAGTACTTATATCGTACTCATAATGTCAACCGATAAACTAATAGGCAAAGTCAGACAAACTGTGAAAGTTAACTATAGTTTTAAGCAGTATCTTCTCCATTTCCAGGATTATTTGCCGCGGTAGGCTTTTGGAGGCTACAGTAAGTATTATCGCCACGAAGTGATAGATTTATCGGTTCATAGGTTGCTGAAGTATTTACATCTCCCTGCGGAGTCGTCATATCAGAAGGCTGGTAGCTATTGTCACGTTTGCTGAGACCAGTGTACAGATTTTCACGGCGTGTTTGCGGATCGAGTTTCTCATATGGCAACTCATCAGTCTTCTGCGAACTTTTACCTTCCACCTTGTAAGTATTGGTATGTACATGTATTTTCTCTTCTTGATCCTTGAAGGAGTTATTCTCTTGAACTAGCTTTCCTGTCTCCGCAGTTTTCACACAACTAATATTAATTTGTTGTTCCATCTTCACCGAATCTAAAACTCCTTCGTATTCTCTTGTATCTTCGATAGTCTTTTCAGTCATGTTCGTTGAATGATGGCGATGTCTTGTTTCTACATCTTCGTAGTCTCCAGAGGAAGAGTAAATGATTTTGTCGTCTGCACGATTTTTCATCGTGAGTTTTCTGGAAATCAAAAAGATCCGTGACACTTCAACAAATTTGTAACCATTAAGCTACATTCCGTGTTGGTGTGTTTACAATATCGAGCGTATTCAATTCCTTTTCTTCGTATAAATTTTCTTTATTTGAATTTAATTAATATATGTTATGCGGTCAGTTTTTCTATGCATGCATATCTTAAATATATAGGTACAACTTAATTATTGGCGTTGCTATTCAAAGCGATAGATATGTATTGCACCCATTTTGATTCCTTTTGAGGATTGAATTCGGCTCTTCAATATTGCTTGACATGATTGTTGGTTTGAAGCGTTGAAAACCCAAAGAAGAGGGAAAACAAGCAAAGGGGCAAAAGAGAAAATGAGACAGAGACAGAAGAAAAATAACGAATATCAAAACATGAAAGTAGAATCTCTCTGTACGTGGAAAAGTCCATGGTTTTATATCATCTACCATAATGGATATTAGCTGGATATATTATCTTACAGAGATATTTTTGTGTCCTTTTATAGAGACAAAATCAAATACATGTATTGTACCGAGGAATTATATTGGTTGTATCATGAACGAATAAGATCAAGGTCACTGGCTACGCGGATTTGGAAGAAATCGTTTAAATCTGCATAAGTAGCAACCGCGCTTTCGAGAAATAATTCTTCAATTTTCCAGTCTGAAAATGTTACTTCATAAACATTCAGAATTGCGATTGTTAATGTTTGGGGAAAACGTCAACATATTGTTGTTTTCTATGACCAATTCTTAGACAACTTCTCCCGTCGTAAGGACAGCAATTAACCTACTATGGAGCAGCTCCACTCTTCGTAGACCAACTTAAAGTTTTGTTAATAGCGCAATGATATATCTTACATATTAGGTATGTCTACATGTTAGTGACTGATACTTGTGAATGGTAAATGTGTCAAAACGTACCTCTTATAGATGAAAATTGACAGCAGCAAGACTGATATTATAAAAACCAGTACTCCGAAGACAATACCAATTACAGCACCTACAAGAATAGAGATAAGCCTAATGGTAATTACAAAACGTCTAGAGCCCGCCGCTGGATGTAAGTATGTCATGATTGCAGTAAGAAACGGTAAAGAGGCATCGTTTTGTTTTAATATTTTTATTTTTATGAAAACTGGAGTAGTCTTTTCAATCAACAGTTACTATAAACTCTAAACACAATGCTTCAGTTCAGGTTATTCTATTTAATTAAAGTGAATTTACTCAGTGTATTACTGCGGAACTGTTAATATTATTTCGAATTATTCACGTTATATATTGTTTTCAATGATCTCAAATTTTCAATTATCGTAGCCACTATCTTAGCTTTTGACAGTTGCGATGTGTACTGGTATGACAGAAAATCCCCTAGGTCACGCTTTGTCCACTCTAATGTATCTGAGAATATGCATATACTGATGCCTTGAGGCAATTCAGCTATTATTTTCATTCACTTAAATCTCGTAACCTCTAACATATTATTGAATGTGCATCTGACTATATCGGGAAGAGAGAGTCTAGAAAGTAACGATGCGACTGTCACAGCTGATATATAACCATAACAGATATTTTATGTTGAATAACGACGTGTTCGCGATCATCCCAGAGGACAAAGAGATTAAATATTTCAGAATCACAAATGCCAATTGTTCTGGGTCCAGTAAATGAATAGGACGTATGGTGGTATGTGCTTGGATACTGAAGTTGTTGTTGTACGTTTGTCTATCAAACTTCCCCTTGATGAATCTTTAAATCATTCTCAGTTAAAATCAGGAATACAAATTGGTCAAGACGCGAAAGAACCATGGTATATTCGCGATATACCACTGCTGACACACGCGCGAGCTCGCGGCAAGAGCTAAAGTCCTTTTTTGACGTTTCATGTCGGTTTTGACCAGTTCACTGTAAATATGCACGAACGATAGCGAGTGCATATATGTCGTGAACTGATCAAAATCTCGTGGTATACCATCGCTTGGCGTGCTTTAATGCTTTTAGATCGCCACTATTGCCATTACTATCTTCAGAAAATTGCAAGTTGTTAATATCAACAAAAAAGACTGTAAAAATTTCATGTATTTCGTAAATTCATAGGCTTCAAAATGACTCCAAAAAACAGCATACCAGTGAATTTTTGACGGTCCGAATATCATAAGATATCTGTTCTTTCTGTTTCAGTCGCTGTCAACCGTTCAAAATTACAAACTGATACCTACCGAATTCAAGAGAAGTAGCATTCGGAGCTGCAGGCAACGAGAAATCTGTTGGAATTCGATTATTTGAAAGAGAGAAAATGTTTTATAATCTGAACATGTAAATGACTGCTGGTTTGATGTGTGATATTAGCCTAAAGATCAATAAAATCTTCTCTATTAAAAACAATTTACAACAATACTATCAATATTGTCATGTAGTCATAATAATAGTAGACAACTATATATCGACCATTTCTCAACGATAATATCCCCTTTCAAAACCACTCAAGTTGTTGTTACAACCATACTTCTTTCTGTCAGGTGTAAATGTATAGCTTGCTCCTCAATCACTTTCACAGTATACAAACTTTTTATATGTAATTAGTTGGACGAACACGACTTAACCTTGTACATTTTAACGTTTCCGATAAAAAAAAGAATTAACATATTTATATATTTCACTAGGTTTTTATTTCTCGCCTTCTTATTTACTAATGCCACAATATGGCCTTACCCGTGGTACTGGAACTGCTCGTTTCAGCAAATGATGTTGAATATTCGGGTGGTGCTGTTGATGGACGAAGAAAAAATGTAGTCTATTTTGATTTGAATCTCATCCGTAATAAATTTCACATTAGTCAATTGGTGGATGAAATTTTGTTTCAAAGTCTTAAGCCACCAAACTGTATATAATTCATCGACTTAAGCCCCTCACATAATAGATTTTCCCTCACTTCATTACCAATTTTTTTCTTAAATTTTAAACATTTGTTACAAAAATAGAACCTTTCAGTAAA
The DNA here is from genome assembly GCA_001465055.1 of Ptychodera flava. Taxonomy (NCBI): domain Eukaryota; kingdom Metazoa; phylum Hemichordata; class Enteropneusta; family Ptychoderidae; genus Ptychodera; species Ptychodera flava. The sequence goes on from LD384506.1 coordinate 33,891, forward strand.
GTACTAAATGATATTAACTTAGGACAAACTTCTTCATTATTTTTTAAGTTAGGGAGCAGCGATCTCATCGCAAGCGTCGGTACATATTGTATAATTTATTTGTAAGTTTTACCACAAACCTTGGTACTTATTAAGTAATTTATTTGAAAGTGGCACTTCACAATATATGTCCATTGTTGTGTTGGACTCGTAGATACTTTTAAACTTACGACCACTATTCAGTTAGGGCGCTTAAATATATTTTCAAACCTGTGCGGACAATGCGCTCCTTAAAAACCTGTCAGCTTATAACAACAAACTCACCGTATTTTACACATATAGGCTTACTCGTCCAATTTCCGTTTTCTGTGCATATAATGACGTCATTTCCTTCCATGTAGAAGCCTTCATGACAGACGTATTTCAAGGTACTGTTGTAGATGAAATCTTGAACTCCACCTTGTCGGTCCGCATTTTCCACACGACCGGGATCTCCACAGTGTATTACTGAGAGAGAGAGAGAGAGAGAGAGAGAGAGAGAGAGAGAGAGAGAGAGAGTAGGGCCAATGTTACTCTGTAGTCTTCATATAGCTATGTGCCTATCAAACATCGCCACAAACTAATGGTTTTATCATTTTCCAGCATCTGATTGCTATTTATCCTTTACTATGTCATGGCAATCTCATTGATTTTTTAGAAACATGCAGACAGCGCGGTGAGATGTAACTGTCCATCAAATTGTCATGATAGTATGAGAGAAGAAAATAGACAAAATAATACATGCACCAAAATGATTACAGAGACCTAAAACCCATACCCTTGGGTATAGACTCGCGAGGGATAAATGATTTTAAGCTACGAGTGTAACAAAATATTTCTTTGATGTAAATTATGTAAAAAAGGAAACTCGATAATGGCTGAGAGGAAAAATTACATGAGATTATTTACTTACTAACATTTTAGAGCATTTGTTGACTTTCATCCCATTTTTCGTTAATTTGATGAAGTCGTGTGATTAAATGTATTTTTTGCAAAACGATGTCGAAACTTATACAATGTTCTCCTTGTCTCACAGCAAAACTACGCACTTTGTTTCAGGGAATATTTATCTACACAGACGAGTTTGTTTTAATAGCTAACGCAAGAATGTAAGAGTCTCTGAGGCAAGATGTATTTTGCATCAATTAAAAGGTGAATAAAGACCCGCACATCACGTGTTTCATCGACAAAATGTATCTATCAATCATGATGAATATAATTACAGTGAACTATTAAACTGTCATTTTGAGAACAGGTAGCTCAGTTCTAACAGCACTAATTCTAGGTAATTCTCTTTATTTAATATAGGATTCGCTCGCGAGGTAGATAACGTCATTGTGCAGTAAGCTGTCTCCCGAAGGTGCTCGTGATACTCAGCGATTTTTGCTGTCTTTTCCGAAATTCCTCCTCATTTGTGACCTACATGTGTGCATGAAGATACCCTGAAGCTGACGACGTGAAAACTGTACTCGGTTAGTCAATAGTACTGCCATAATCTGCAATTTCTGAATTGTCCAGGGCCTTTGGCCTTTGGCTACCTCGCCATTGCACATATCATTTCAGCATTCTTATGTAAATCAACATGAGGTGCTACGATTGTGGATCGACAAATTCTGTGACTCTTGCGATGTGTGACGAACTATTATGCCCTGAATGTGAGGAGAAACGGTTTCCTGGCACTATACGTAGACGTCAAGAACACAAATTGGGCAAACAGAAACAAAATTCTGTCGTAAATTTGAATCATCAACAAAGTAACAGGGCGGACGAATCAACAGGTGCTGATGATTCCAGTACGAAAGTATGTGACACGTCAAAGAATAAGCGTGGGGAGTCGTCATCGTCTAAGAACGTACTGATCGTGAATGAGCTGCTCTGCTTTCTGGTAAATAAGATGGATGTTATGCCTACTGACATTTTGTCCAAGGTCTGCTGCGATTTTTATGAAGATTCACAAATTGAAAATTCGAAGAAAGAGCTATTCGACCTGTGTTCGTCGGCTACTTCTTCTCGCTTCAGACGAAGACAGGGCCAGAACAAAAAGTTGAATAATGTTCAAGATATGCTGAATTTGTTACATGAAGTTGATCCGGAGGTGATACCGTCCTTTGTAGCAGTTGATCTAGGTAATCTACCACCCATACCACAAAATCATATCGATATCTCTGTTCTGATGCAACAGATGTCATCGATCAAGTCTGATATCACTTCACTGAATGAGTGTACAAAGCATTCCTTACAATTGAACTCTCACCTTGAAGATGAAATCGAGCTATTGAAAAACTCTCAATCATTGAATCGAGTAAATTGTATATCAGAAGTGAATGACAAATCCGTTGTGTCATTCTGAGATAGACGAAAACCGGCCACAACCAGTTGCGTGTGTTGAACAAGAAATTATCTCTGTCTTGAATGCCCCAACACCGCAGAAGCAACAGGAGGAAAACACCAAAGTCATGGAATCGTTTAAGCCAGGTTCTCCGAGGAAGACCGTATCGCCGACGAAATCTTATGCAAAAGCTCTGAAGTGTATACCACCACAACCAAGCGCAGGCCAAATTTATGATCAAACATCTGTGCATGACAATTCGAGTATTACTGACTCCTCAAAGGCCGATTCCTTCAAACTAGTGACAAGAAAAAAAAGACAGAAACGAAGTCCAGTTATCGGTACTTCGCTCATATCTGACTGCGTTGTTCACGGAATAAATACAGAACCAACTGTCCAATAGTCGTCTTGGTCCTGATACTTCGTCAACACAGCTGACTGATTACATCAAGAAGACATTTCATTGTATCTCAGTTATTGAATGTGAACAACTTTCCACTAAGTATGATTCTTATTCATCTTTTCGGATGACCATGAAAGGAGTTGCGTATAGTGATATAGTATGCTCTGAAAAGTGGCCTTGCGGAGTTATGGTTCGAAAGTTTTACCGTAGTCGTTCCAAAAAAGCATCCACAGAACAATGAAAATAGCGTCTTATAATTGTAGATCAGTTAAATCGTCGGTTGCAGATGTTGAAAACCTCTGCAATATGGTTGATATTTGTCTTTTGCAAAAGCATTGGCTCTTTAAAGACGAACTGTCTTTGCTCTCATTTATACATGATGATTTTCAGGCTTTTGGAGTTTCTGCAATTGACACAAAGGAAGGCTTATTTGTCGGCCGTCCGTACGGCGGCACAGCCATACTTTGGAAAAATTCATTGGCGAGTATCATCACTCCCAAAACGTATAATGACCCAAGAATCATTGGTGTAGAGGTTTCGTTTAACTTTGGTACTTGCCTGTTACTTTGTGTTTATCTCCCCACGGATTGTCATGAAAATTTTGATGTTTTTAGTTACTATTTGGGCAAAATTCACTCTATAATACAGGATTCTGGTACACCATACACGATTGTAATGGGAGATATGAATGCTGACCCTAATAAGACCTTTGGTAGAGAATTAGTTTCCTTTTGTAATGATTATAACTATGTTATTGCTGACATGTCACACTTGGGTCAAAGTTCAGATGTGTATACATATAAAAGTGAAGCCCATGGTTCAACCTCCTGGCTTGACCATTGTCTGTGTACCAAGGCCGTATATAGCGCACTTTCAGATATTCAAATTGTCAATGATTTCTTTTCATCTGATCATCTGCCATTCATTTGTCAATTCGCCTTAAGTACTACAGTGAGTTCTTCCTGTGATAGAAATTCTAGTGACACCTGTTCGCAGGTCAATTGGAAAGGAGTTGACTGGTCAGCTGTTGCTGACTTGGATATTCAAAGATATGCACTTCGTTCCGATTTCTATTTGTCACAAATTCAGATTCCCGGCGATTTGATTTATTGTAGAAATCCAAACTGCTGCCACCATCAACATATCAGTCAAATTTCTTCGTACTATAACTCAATTTGTAATGCTTTGACCAAGGCAAGTGATGACGTTTTCTGTTCAAGCAAACCAAAGCGCTACCATTCAATTCCAGGATGGAATGATGTCGTCAAAGAAGCACACAGCGCAGCACATCTTGCGTACAGTATTTGGAGATCAGCTGGTAAACCAAGGACTGGCCCCATTTCTGAGCAAATGCGGCGCACGAGATCCGTTTTCAAATATACCTTAAGAAAATGCAGGAAAGATGAAGCCACCAGGCGTGATGATAGCATGGCAAACGCCCTTTTGGAAAATAAGCAAAATTCTTTTTGGGCTGCTGTTGCCAGTCTGAATAGTAAAAAGGTCCCTTTGGCGACTTGTGTAAATAATGCAAAGGGTGATCAGAATATTGCTAATATGTGGGGTAGTCACTTTTACGAACTCATGAATTCTGTGAATAATGTGAAGCACAAGATGTATGTACAAAGTTCACTAGACTCGATCCCCTATGCTGAAGAGATATATATAAATGTCGATGAAATTCGTAATATCATCAGTAAGCTAGTCATGGGAAAATCACCGGGCAGTGATGGTATTGGGGTAGAGCATTTGCGTTATGCTAGCAGTAAATTGATTATTCATCTTGCAATGTGTTTCTCTTCAATGTTAATACATGGTTTTGTTCCCGAAAATCTCACCAATGTGATTCTTTTTCCCTTGGTGAAGGACAAAACGGCTGATTTGTCGAGCAAGAGCAATTATAGACCAATTGCACTGACCAGTGTCTTGTCTAAAATCTTGGAGCGTGTTCTGTTAAATCGTTGCGCAACACAACTTGAAACTTCTGAATACCAGTTCGGTTTCAAAAGGAAGCACAGTACTGATATGTGTGTTTTCCTCCTAAAAGAAACTATCAGGTATTATAAGAAGAATGGAAGTTCAGTGTATGTATGTTTCCTTGATGCCGAAAAAGCTTTCGACAAGGTTAACCATTTCACTCTATTGAAGAAGTAAATTGAGAGGCATGTTTCTCTTTACATTGTTCGTATTCTTAAATTTTGGTTTATTTCCCAAACATTTTGTGTTCGTTGGGGAAAAGCAATTTCTTCCACTTTTACTGTGTCAAACGGAGTGCGTCAAGGTGGCATCATGTCTCCCATACTTTTTAATGTATACATGGATGACCTTAACAAGGCTTTGTCTGCCTGTGGAATCGGTTGTGAAATAGGTGGTACAATGTTGAATAATTTATCGTATGCAGATGATATGTGCTTAGCAGCGCCTTCTATCAAGGGTTTAAGAAAACTACTCAAAATTTGCCAGAATTTTGCTGAAGAGAATGATATTGTATATAACGTTTTAAAAACAAAATGTATGTGTTTTAAATCTCGAAACAAATGCAGTTTCTTTACTTTTGTCAGACTGTAGGTATTCTGGATTGCAATCTTATTGGAGACAGCTTCTGTATCGTTAGTCTTAGAATTGCTTTTTATTGTCTCTCAGGGTTCCTGTTTTTTTAATGTGTGTTTGTAATCTGTCTGTACTTTCTTGTAGTTTGATTTTGTACTTTTTTGGTGTACTGTGTAGCTTTTTTGATTCTATGGACGGTCCTTGTACCTGTCTGAAATAAAGTTTAATAATAATTAAAGCTGGCCATGCACAATGTTTTGGTCATTGTCGCTGCTGAACTACGTTAACCCAAACGAAAGACGCTATCGTATACTGGATTTCTATAAGGACCCAGTAAACTTTATAAGTCTGTCTGTTATTGTGATGGTAACCTATCAAGATAATGATATCAGACAAGTACTTCTTGACTGATACAGATGACATGTTAGTAAGTATTGAAATATAATAAATACCTACTTGCACATTCTGGCAAGGAATCATTCCATCCACTATATTGATGACAAACAATGCTACTGTGAGGTGAAGCCAACACGTAACCTTCGTTACAGGTGATCGAAATAATACCTCCATGGAAATATGGACAGGTCCCATGGTAGGAAAAGTTTTGATCAGCGTCATTGAAGGGAGGATGGCAATCAGGAGTTAATTCTAAAATGAAGGAAAATATTAGCAACATTGTAAATTGTATGTTCGATGGAAATGGGAACAATCATAATTGACTTGACAAATTTCAAATACCACGAAAAATATTTCTCTGCCAACCGAAGCATGTAGTAAATGTTCAATTTATATGCTAAGTCGTCGCCGGTAATCGAGAGTTTTGGACTCAAAAAGATTCTACAACACTTTGGTGGTCTTTTTCTTGTGTGGACTCATTCTTAGCATGTCGAGACGACGAAGTTTCACTTTTTGTTTTTTAATTTCTCTCCGTCGAGCCTGAATTGGTAGAGTGGAAATTGTGAATTTCAAATATTAATAAATTTTAAGTGACACTTTCCTCTTATTCAAAACTTAAAACGTTCTTTCGTGATTTTTATTCAATTACCTACGGCTATGAATGAGAGTTTGAGCAAATCGTGAGCAAACATTTCAAAATTCATATTAGATGCTCACACTTTTTAAATTTTCTGTGGTATTTGGCCCTGCATAGTTCAGCTAAGGCAATCTCAAACCAACTGTTTGAATTGAAACCAGAGAAATTTCGTATCACCGAAACTCTTTGGGTATTGATGGCATGCCTACTTAGCAGTCACTTGTAAAAATTGACCGTTGAACGCTGGCATTTCACAGATTACAGGAACACACATAGATATTGTAACATGTGGTTACTCTATATAATCTACTGATTGATGTTCTTATTTCAGAAAATGGGCAAACTGGATTGTCGTACGCCTTCTATATAAAGGGCCAGTCACAGGCCTCATCCTTACCGTGAAATGTAACAGCAAATATTCCCTCTTCTAGATTGCGCGGGCCAAGAGAATTGAGTGTAAGCTGGACTTCATTTGAACATGAATATGCTGTAGAATTGATGATCTCTAGCTCACGATTTATCCAGTCTTGGAATTCAGTTAGAACCAAGATATCACCTTCTCTGATGTCGTAAATGATGAACTGAAATCGTAGAATGTAACCGAGAAAAGTCGCTATGGTCCAAGTACAGGTCGCTATGGCCCAAGGATTCTTTGGATAGTATCCTGGAAACCCGGGTGAATAGATTGTACCAATGTTTTCGACATTACCTCCACATGAACCCATCGATACTGTGAGAAGTCAATGCAATACAGAATATGAGACTTGGCCAGCATCGTTCCTCTTTTTTATTTTTTATTTATTTATTTATTTACACTTTTAATGAGCGTCCGAGTTACTCAAATGAGTAATTTTCACCGGGGCTTGATAATTAACAAGTCACAAAACTTGTAAGAATAAATAAATAAGATTACAGCGGAATGTTCTTTGTTATATATTCTTTCAGAAGCACCTTCGAAATTTCCAAGAGTCGAAGCTAATCTAATATCATTTGGCAGTGAATTTCATTATTTAGTTGCACGATAATGAAACTCCGTTGTCCAATATTTTAAGCAGATTTCGGAATATAACAATCCTGTCGAGAAACCGAGCGCCTCTGTAAAGTATTGATGTCAACTGTAGCCTGTACTTTTCGTTTTCAAACCAGGGAAAAAGTTTCGGTTTCAATTTACACCTACATGTTAGGGCATACGTACTTCTGCAATACGTCATTCGTTTGATGCGTACAACATGACTTCAGATCTCGTAGTCATACGATGACTAACGGTTGTTGTTTTAAAAACAGATTGGAGTCCTTCTCACAATAAACAATTCGTTTTGACATTGCGCAAATTATTCAGACATTTTGCAGGACGTCAACTCACAAATAGTGCTCTGACAAATCTGTCTCAACACATAGTATCACGATCATATTAATAGAAAAATCAGTACAATCTCAGTGATTGTAAAATAAGTTTAGAATACAGGTTTGTAAAATTTTGAATAACATTACGCTGCAACAGCCTACGTATAGATTTTTGTCTACAGTTTATGTCGTCACTTACTTTCATAAATGCTGTAGCTTGATGATCCACCACACACATGTGTATCGTCGCCCGTGCACCTTTCCGTACACCATTCATCAGTGACTTTGTTACAATGTGAAATATTAGAGAAGCAATGGCACTCGTTCCCTCCATATAGCCCGGCGAACTCGATGTCCTGATATTCATTACGGCAGTATTCCAAACACCATTGGATTGTCATTTCTCCATAGTTTAGCACAGGGTAAGATTCCCTTTGGTCGCAATCGTAGCAGCCGACGTATCCATCGTCTGTGTACACAACGTAAAAATTAAAATATGCAAGATATGTAGCTTCTTATTTCTATGATAAGATTTTTTTCAATATAACACGACCTGGAATTAATTTGGGGGAATTGGATACCGTAGTAATGTTGGTTGAATCAGCAAATTTACGCTTTTCTACATTTCTTTGCAACTTTCAGCCAAAGGATACCTAAAACTAATAAATTTGAACAATTAAAAGATTCTCTTCTCCCAAATTAGTTCTTATCGTGTTATATGCTACATAACTATATGGCTTCTAAAAGCTGAAACGAACCGGAGCTAATACTGCATGTTGGATGTGGTTGTGTGCATGTGTTTGCTTCGAGACGGAAACATTGCCCCCTCCCCCCACCCTGGTTAACGAAAAACACATTTCGTGGGGGTTTATTTTCGCGTTATTGCGGACTTACGCGAAATACGCGAATTAAAATCCACGCGAAAATTTTATGATTTTACAGTATTTGAAAATGGGAAATAACAAGAAATTTGCAGATAACATTGAAAGACGAACACGATTTGACAAAGTTATTATTTTTGATGATTAAAATTCACTTACAATTACACTTAATTGTTGCTACTTGTGTGTCACTAGAATTGCTGCATATATAATATGAACACTGAGAGATAGAGGTCGCCCAGTCAGGACAACTAAAGCTACAAACATGTCCATCTGTGTCACCAGTAGTCTCATAGTTTTCAAGGTGATAGTACATTACTCCTAGTACTCCTACGGTAGTGATAAACAACAAAACGGAGAGAGAGAGAGAGAGAGAGAGAGAGAGAGAGAGAGAGAGAGAGAGAGATTTTATGTTCAAAAAGTTACAGAACAAAGAAATTCTTGCACCTTTTAGTGTGAAAAGAAAACCTGTGTCTGTTGAATAAAGGAATATTATGTCATATGAAAACCACAAAGACTATATCACTGTCTTGATTTGATTATCATCAGAAATTTCTGTAAATGGTGAGATTTATAGGCAGAATAGTTTATTGTCTCAGGGACAATCACTATAATCATGTAGATGCCAATATTGATCTGAATGCAGAACGCATAAATTTATTGTACAGATTTCGCCATCTTGATTTTGACGAGGTAACACGTCTGTTCTGCTGCTCGTCAATTTCGAACGAGTTATTTAACGACAGACAGCAGATTCGACTACGCTACGGTTCAAGTCCATGTGTAAAAATCATCCCAAACTATGGGTATCTCATTGCAAATGCGGCGGAGTCGTATTGGTGTGTTTTTTCACCCTTCATCTTGGCGGTGTGTTGAGTCGTTCAACAATGCAACTACTAAGCATGCCAAATGGCCACCTGTTCTGGAGCTGCTGTTCAGGACTGCGGCGACATCGTTCATCGTTGGTCTGGCATTATCAGTGAGTTACCTGTTTCTGGAACTTGATTTACCGAACACACTGACACTATCTACCTACAGGGATGTTGATGTTAATCGTTTAAGGGTGAATTTACCAAACCTCGACCAACGTTTCTTTACAAGCGACACGATATCCAGTGTCACGATGCCAGAAACTTCTCGGTCCCAGGTGTCTACTGACCATTTGCGGAGATGTGGAACTCAACCCCGGTCCAAGATCCTCTAGGCAAACCAAAATTACTAATTCTATCAGCCAAAGTGACCCTAGAACGCCCACCTCAAGTGCAACGGTGAATCCCGATGAGACATTTGATACAGCCGACGTAATTCGTGAAATCAGAAAACTTAAAATTGATCTCAGTGGGCAAATTGATGTGGCCATTAAAGATGTGCACGGAAGAGTGGATGAATTGAAAGAAGAAGTCTCCAGTTTACGAAAGGAACTTGAACGAAGTTATCGAAGTTGTGAGAAGTTGGCTGAAGAGAATATGAATTTAAAGGATAGTGTAAGTTTCCTGACACGAGAACTGGATGACATGAACGGGAGAATGAAGCGTGATAATTTATTGATCTACGCCATTGAGCAGTCACCCAACGAAACCTGGGAAGAATCAGAAAGTAAGGTAAAGTCATTTATTTCCGAGACATTGGATCTGGATGGGAGTAATTTCGATTTTGAGAGGGTTCACAGACTGACCAATGCTAAGTCCCGTCCTCAGCCAATTATTGCAAAGTTTTCGCGGTTCAAACAAAGAGAGCAAGTTTTACAAACTTCAAGGAGGCGGTTGAAGAATACCCCGTTCGGTGTTTCCGAGGACTTTTCACCAATGACACGTGAGGCTAGAAGAAAGTTGGCTCCGTTTTTAAAGAAAGCCAGAAATGAAGGGAAACGTGCCTTCCTCAATTACGACAAGTTGAAGATCGACGGATCACTGTATGTTTATGACGAAGCCTCTAAAGACATTTGTGCCGTGATGGCTAATAATCATAGATACACTGCAAATTTTTCTGGTTTGCCGGCCAGCTAAATTCAAGCCAAAAATAAACCGGCTTGTTTGTCAGTAAACGGATTGTTTCGAGTTGTGAATTTTGGCTTATATTTGGCTTTCTGGCATGCCAAGTCTGGTTTCTGTGCATGCCAGTTTGGGTTTTGATACGGCGTATATACATGCCAAGTAGAGATCACTTCAGCTTGCCAGGAAGCCAGTTAGCACTGAACAATGGTTTACAGGCAATCCACTCTTATATGAACTAGGCTTGCTAGCAAGCCATGTTTAAGATACTGTTGCTTGCCCATATACCAGGTAATGCTGAACAGTGGCTTATTTATAAACCAATACCACACTTCTCTGGCTCAACAGTAAGCCAATTCTGGTTCCATCTGGTTTGAAGATAAGCCAATATTACTGCAATGTGGCTTACCAACAAACCGATTTCTGACTAATTATGGTTTACATGCAAGCCACTATAAGGATTCCTCTGGTTTACCAACAAGCCATTACAAGCTGGCTTGCAGACATGCCACTCTAGGGCTTTTGTATGGCTTGCTGACAAACCACTTCAATATTAGCCATATTGCCGGGGGGAAGGGATAATTATTTCTGACCATCCTTCAAATTCAAATTGGATTTCTTCAAATTTTGCAGACACAGGGGAGGATTATCATACCATGGAATGGCCTATTGGGTCCTCTATGTGATGGAGCTACACAAAACAGGACAGTACAATATCTGAAACACAAACAACACCTGAAATAGTTAGAAATCCTGCATGCAAGCTACATTATAAAACAACAACAACAATCATCAAAATTAATTTCAGATTTATTGCAATTTACAAGAAATGAAACAGTAATTGTTGCAACATAATTAAATCTAATACTTAAAAGGGTATACTTCCTGAAAATGACATTCTTATGAATGCTACTTGTAAGATCATACTGATAACATAATTTGATGTTATAAAGTTTACCTCATGCATCTGATGCAAAATTGCTAGCTGTTTCACAGGGAAATCTCCTGCGCATTATAGACCACTCAAAATTGTCAGCACATTTAGTTCACATCCCAGCTTTGTCAAGCCAGAAGTACTCTACAAATTGACAAGTTCCTTTCAGACATCTGATGTAATTAAACTTTGAAACCCTAGATAACTAAGCAAACCCGGCATAACATTGTCTCTTTCCATGCTGCAGAAGATTACACCTTCAAGAAACAACACAAACTGCTTCTCCTTCATAGACGAGCATACCTAAACAGGGCTGCTGCTTTGCATCTCTTCCTCAGAGTTTTCCAGTATCCTGGAATATAAAAGATGTAAACATTCAAAATTTGGCGCACAAGGTTAGATCATGGTAAAACACTCAGTGCCAAGCTACTAGTACAATGAGGGCAAGGCCTATCTACTGGTATGTTTAGGGAATTTGTGCAAGTATATTGGAATGTTCATTGGCAGCATTCTAAATTACAGTCATGTTCTTAAACACATATTTGACTGCAGGTACACTATTATCAAGTCTTTCTTGGTGCACCAATAATCTGACATGACTACTCAGGGTAAAGTCTCTTAGCATGAAAAAGATAGCTCTTACAAGTTATTGTCAATGTCATAGGCCTTGCTGCATCACTGCACTGGCAAAAAATGTGTAAAACTATGGTTTGAATGTCATGATAATGAATTTCAAATACAGAATATCAAAAATGAATATATTACAAGGCAAGATATATTAGAGTCACAGTGCAATGTGCTTTTGAGACTTGCAAAGAAGTTGGAAAGACTTTGAGAAAGCATTTTATCACTCTGGCTATGCAACAGCAATCATTGATGATATACTTCACATGTATATAGTTTGAAATAAGTAAATGAGGCTCCATTAACTGTAACCTTTGGCTACTTCTTCAGTATTTCACTACTGTTTATCATCTACAGTTTCTTAGCCTACTTTCTTCAGCATACTAAAATGCCAAGTATTATGTTTGTAAACACAGCCTGTATTTTTATCATTTTTATAATTGACAAATGAATTCTTGTCCACCCCTAAATGAAATTTCAACAATAACAATGCTACATGTACATACTGTACTGAGTAGCTAAACATTGAGGATTTCATCATGCTTCAATAACTTGAATGGGAAACTGCAGTCGATAAGCAGAACAAAAATGCTGGCAGAAAGCCCCCAAGTTGTAGCTAATTGAGATCAGAACAATAGAACTATAACGCCATAATCTACCAAGTAAACATACGATTCATGTGAATGAGGGTATGGTTGATGGTCATATTGGCCTTTTATCTTAAAATAAATTGACAAATGCAGATTTGACATGGCCATGTCCTTGTACAACATCCTAGCACAGCTTTGACGAGCATTCTGTGTACCACCCATGTAGCTGACAACACTGTAGCAGGGGTAATTTTATACACATCCCTGATATATGAATGTGTGCTGTAGGTATGTGACATGCCTAGCACTATATGCATGTACCAGAAGTGCTGATCACCTCCCTGTACCAGGACCTGTGTTCAGCATTGAGGCACAGTGATGAACACATCCACATACCAGCTGTGAAATTTTCAGCCCCTTTTTACCCTTGTCACATAAAAGCTTACCTCCCTGTACCAGCCTTATTGTAAACACACAGTGCAATTGTGCCTATGCAGATATTCATTTACAAGTTATGTTGCAATTTGCCTATTACAGAACTGTACACATTGCTTTCACAAGGTTGATTTGCAAGAAAATTTTCAAGCTCATTTTTTCAAACCCATGTTACATGTACTATTTGCAAAACTATTGTACAGGACTGTTGACACACTAGGTACATGGATGTGAAATGCAGCTGTGCTACTTATTTTTCTGACTATACTATACTGAGGATATTATTTTAATAGCTGGTAGTCTCTGTAGCTTCTCAGAGCTGGTACAGGTATGTGCACATCCCTGAACCTGCAGCTCTCAGAATGTGAAAGAGCTGTGAGAGATTTCCAGTGTAGGGTTACACAGACATCGTTCTACTGAATCTGACACAAATTATAAATCCAGCATGATGAAATTCCATCAGCTGTAGCCATTGGCAATTTCAAAGTAGTTTTGTTGTGTGTACATACTGCAGTTTCTTGTTCTACTTCTTAGGGCATAATGAATGTCTAACATACATTATCAACCCAGTTCATATGTGTACAGCATGGTTATTGCTAAAAATCTAATTTCAATCTGGAATAGAATTCATTTGTCAACAATAACAATGGTTGTTAAGCATGTACACAGTACATTGTCAAGCAGAACACTGGTATTTAAGAGACTGTTATATAGCTATCAAAACTGCAGTTTGTACACACAACAATGAAGATTGAAAATTGCTAAAACTTACAGCAAATGTCAGAGCAAACTAGTCAAGGCACATTATGTGCCTTGACTAGTTTGTACTGAATCACAGTAACAAATTTTTTCAACAAGAAATACTTACGTCACAACTGTTACCATTTTTCCAACTGCAGTTTTTCCACCAAAGACACTCTTGAGAAACAAAAATGTTTGATGCCTGTTTAAAAATAAGGGAAATGGCTAATTATGTTTTGATACACCAGATTAAGATTCAATATCATAAACCAGGTGCAAGCAAGTGGCTCCCCTCATATGATTGATT